>VSMD01048724.1:0-19895 GCA_008750895.1 Mirza zaza
AGAGTGAGTGCCGTGGCGTCAGCCTAGCTCACAGCAACCTCAAACTCCTGGGCTCAAGCAATCCTCCTGCCTCAGCCTCCCGAGTAGCTGGGACTACAGGCATGCGCCACCATGCTCGGCTGATTTTTTCTATGTATATTAGTTTGCCAATTAATTTCTTTCTATTTATAGTAGAGACGGGGTCTCGCTCTTGCTCAGGCTGGTCTTGAACTCCTGACCTCGAGCAATCCACCCGCCTCGGCCTCCCAGAGTGCTAGGATTACAGGCTTGAGCCACCGCGCCCGGCCTATACTGTAGTTTTAGAACACTTCTCTAACCCCTCGAAATTCTCTTGAGCCTATTTGTAGTCAATTCCAACTCCCACCCTCAGCCTCAGGCAATCACTAATCTGTTCTCTGTTTCTCGAAATTTGTCTTTCATAAGCATTTCATATAAATGGAATCAAACTGTATAGTCTCTTGTGTCTGGTTTTTTTCACTTAGTGTAATATTTTTGAGGTTCTTCCAAGTGGTAGCATGTATTAGTTTTTTGTTGACTAGTATTTCATTGTGTGGATATACCATATTTCATTTATCCATTGATCACTTGACGGACATTTGAATTTGTTTTCTGTTTTTGGCTGTTAAAATGCTGCTGTAAACAATCGTGGCCTGTGCCAAGACTGACTGTGATAAAGAAAAAAAAAAGAAAAAAGAAGAAATTAAAAAAAAAAATTGTGGCCTGGTTGAGTCAGGAGGATCACTTGAGGCCAGGAGTTCAAGACCCACCTGGGTAACACAGTAAGACCTTGTCTCTACAAAATATTTAAAAATTAGCCAAGCATTGTGGCACGCATCTGTAGTCCTAGCTCCTCAGGAGGCTGAGGCAGGAGGATTGCTTGAACCCAGAAGTTCAAGACCATGGTGAACTATGATAGTGGCACTGCACTCTGGCCCAGGAGGCAGAGTGAAACTGTTTCAAAAAAAAAAAGAGAAAAAATTGTATACAAGTCTTTGTGTGGACATATTTTTTTATTTCTCTTGGGTAGAATTCTAGGATCAAATTTGTTATCTCCTTTAAGTATCAGGTTTCTGCCCTTTTTTTTCTTTTTCTTTTTTTTTTTTTTTTTGCCTCAAAGTCCTCTTTAAGCCATTGGATTTTGGTTTTTTTAGTCATTCTTTTTCTTTTTCCTTCATTCTTCTTGCCCAGGGAGCACAATACTTGGGAACCTGAGAAAAACTTGGATTGCCCTGAGCTAATTTCTGAGTTCATGAAAAAGTATAAGAAGATGAAGGAGGGTGAAAATAACAAACCAAGGGAGAAGTCAGAAAGTAACAAGAGGAAATCCAATTTTTCAAACAGTGCTGATGATATCAAATCCAAAAAAAAGAGAGAGGTAAGCTTTCTTTCCCCTTTTCCCACAAACTACTCTTTTGCTGCTTGCCTTCCTAACTCCCCACTTAGCTCCCCAAAAAGGGTTAATTTGGTTATTTCTGTTCTGAGGATGGACCTAACAAGGTAAATTGTTGAACAAAAGAGCTTCAGGGGAGATATGTTGATTAACTACAGTGCCCCCTCCTGGCTGAGTGAAAAATGTAATTTGTGGCGACTGAATTGTTTTTAAAGTGGCAAAATTAAATGTTTGTAAAACATTAAACCACTCTTTGCTTTCTGCATAAATAGAAGGCTCCGTTATCTTAGGGAGGATCTTTGGTGAATTTTTTAAGATGGAAAAGGGCTTTGAAATGTTTACCACTTCCTTTTCTCTTTTGTTCCAATGATAGCATTTGTTGCCAACCCTTTATATTCCCTTTTACCTTTTTTTTAATTGAGGTGAAATCCACATAACATACAATTAATAATTTTAAACTGTACAGTTCAATGGTATTTATATCTTCTTGATCCTATTATTTCTATCTATTCCTAATAAGAAAATAATTTTCATCTTCTTTTAAATGTTTTTATTGTTCAGCTTGTGAAGTGTATTTATGAAATTTTGGTTTGATTCAGTTGCTTTAATCCTTCTCATCTTTTGCTCTCAAGTAACTAGCTTAAACTGTTATTGCCTCTCTCTTTTTTCATCTATATCTTTTCCATCTGTGTGTTTGTGCAAACACACACACTCCACTCCCCACCTCCCCAGCTTCCACTCCTTTCATTTATTTCAGGTTATGAAGCCTTTTGTAGCGAAGGATGTATAATACACTTAAAGTTAAATAAAATAAAAGCAAAAGTCCACTTTTGAATCTTCTAGCATCCCCATTTATCTTCATTCTACTTGGATATCCATCTTTCTAGAGCATTAGTTCTCAACCCTAGCTACACATCAAAATCACCTGGGAGGTGCTTTAAAAAAAACCTCCAAAGTCCAAGATGCACCACAGACCAGTTAAATTAGAATTTCTGTGGGTTGGACCCAGTCACGAGTGTTTTATAAACTCTTACACGAGTGATTTCTGGTCTTCATAGGAGAGAAAATGGGAGACCAGCTTTCCAAGAAATCAAAATGAGAGTGAAAGATTAAAGGTTGCAAGTAAAAGTGGACTCCTGTTTGTGTCTGTCTCCTTATTTGTTTCCCTGACGGTATTTTATACAACCTTATTTTTTAAACGGCCCTGTTCTGGTGAGGTCTGTATATCATTATGATCTACTTACTAACAAAGGATTTAAGAATGCTTTCTCTTCTGTAAGGAGCTGGGACTTGATTCTTTTTTTTTTTTCCTTTTTATTAGTCTTTTGTATTCTAGCTTTTGTCATTTGATTCATTTTCTAGCTAAGTGAAGACAGCAAAAACAGCATAAGACCTCTAACTAGCCATTTGTGAAAATGTGTATTTCCACAACCTAGGGTTTCTGTCCTTTTGAAAAGGAGCAATCTGAATCATCTGGCTTAGAGCCACTGGCCAGTGCAGAGAGTTTTGTTCCTAGGCCAGGTTCTGAAGCTGCCGACCTTGAAAACAACCCCCACATGTCCCTTACATCATAATGTTCATCTGGGGCCCCTGATAGCATTCTCAGCAGTACTGGTTGCTGTCAGGTAGGCAGCTGGGAAGATAGGTGATTGTATGTTTTAAAGGTACAGAGGGGGATTGTGTTTCTTTCTTTAGACCACTGCAGAAGAAATTTGTTAGTCGGTATTATGCCTGATTTAAGATTACTGCCTGTGTGATGATTTTAGCATTTTCTTCGCCTCGGCTCCTTTTCAGCAGCTTGAACATTTTTCTTCATCATCCCCCGCCCCCCCTTCTATGGCAAACAGTTTTCAGCCGCCAGCTATGATTTACAACTCAGTCCATGTGCCAGCATTCCAGCTGTGAGCAGCTGTGTGCACATCTGGGAACCTCTTCCCCTTAAGCACCCCCAAAAGAGGCTATGTTTTTAAAAGTCAGTATCTCCCTTGATCCATGTATGGAATTTCCTTCCTATTGTGGGTTCTGGTATTTTTGGGGACCACCTGGACCCTGAATTCTTTGTATCTCTCAGAGGAAAGCAAGGTGAACATCCGATCAAAGAGATTTTATTATGAAAATCAGACATCAGAGATTTGGTTCGTTTGGGCAGTCTCTCTAGATCTTTTTTTGTGTTACTGCTAGACAAGCTTGCATTATCTTCCATAATAAAGTTTTAAAAATTATCTGGTTTGTGTAAAATATTTTTTTTGCTCTCAATAGTGTTACTACACTGGATCAGACCCTCTGCCCCTTGTCTAGATTGCATGATTGCATTTAGACCCAATTTCAATACTCCCCTCATGAATTATCAGTATTGTTTTCTTTTCTTCTTCTTTTTTTAATCATGAACCAGTTCTGCCTTCTAATGCTAACAACTCATCCACATTAGAAGGAGGTAGGCACAGACCAGGGCCTCCTCTCTAGACAAGTGCGTGGGTATTGGTGTTTGTGATCTCTGAAATTTTCTGTTTAACAGTATTGGCTTTGTATCATTCTTAACCTCTGCTTTCATAAATGTAGGTGACTACTATGTGAAAAGTATTAAAGAATTGGTTAGTATTAACATAAACTAAAAATAAAAGAAAAAAGGTTGAGAGAGGTGTTAAATGTCAAGTTTATAAAATGGAAAAGGGTTTAGTTAATATAAATATAGATTCATTTGTCATTTCAGAAACTACAACTTAAGAGTCATCATTTACAACATTAAGGAGATTCAAGATGAATGGGATTTGAGGAATTCCTAGATGATGATTCCAAAATATTTTACAGGATATTAAAGAGTTTTTTGAAGGAATTTCAGGAAGGACAACTACATCTTCTTGCAAAAATAACTCTTGGCATCACTGTCACTGGCTGACATAGTATTATATTTTATTAAGTTCTAAGAATTTTTCTGAATTGGTGACAGAAACGTATCAGGTGTTAACTTAGATTGTGGGTTTTGAGCTGAGAAACAGGGAGATTTTTTTACTCTTTCTCCAAGCCATAACCTTTCTTCATCTTCTATTTATAGCAGAGCAATGATATCGCTCGAGGCTTTGAGAGAGGTCTGGAACCAGAAAAGATCATTGGGGCAACAGATTCCTGTGGCGATTTAATGTTCCTAATGAAATGGTGAGAAAGATTGGGCCTCACTTTACGATTGTGTTTCTTAGTCAGTGACTTGAATTTGTGTGGAAGATAGGGTAGCAAGACCGAGTAGTCCCAAACTAAGAATTTTCAATGTCAGAGATCCTTAACTGATACCAACTGTTGATATTAAATGGAATTATGGCTCAGAATAGATTTAAGACATTCTCAAGCTTTGGTATTAAGCCAAATAATTATATTATTTTAGCCCAGATATCAGAAAAAGGTAAATTAGAGGTAGAATACATATAAACATGACCTAACCATTTGTTTACACAGTTCTGAATCATCTACTGTAAGACGATGAGCCTGTGACTGTGGGATAGGAATTAAATGAGGCTTTCTGCCGTCATTGAGGGCCAAGACCACTGAATAATGTCTAAAAGAGAAAAATAATCTCAGCCAAAAGCATTAAGAGTAATACTGGGGCCGGGCTCGGTGGCTCAAGCCTGTAATCCTAGCTCTCTGGGAGGCCGAGGTGGGCGGATCGTTTGAGCTCAGGAGTTCGAGACCAGCCTGAGCAAGAGCGAGACCCCATCTCTACTCTAAATAGAAAGAAATTAATTGGCCAACTAATATATATAGAAAAAATGAGCCGGGCATGGTGGCGCATGCCTGTAGTCCCAGCTACTTGGGAGGCTGAGGCAGAAGGATTGCTTGAGCCCAGGAGTTTGAGGTTGCTGTGAGCTAGGCTGACGCCATGGCACTCACTCTAGCCTGGGCAATAAAGTGAGACTCTGTCTCAAAAAAACAAAAAAAAAAAAAGAGTAATACTGGCGAAAACACAAGCTACTGTATACCATAGAGAGAATGGTTCTTAGATGAAAGTAAAGTACTTCCCCTTAATTTGATTTCTTCACGACAGAGTGATTTATGGTGTGGCCCCACTACCTCTCCATTCCAGTTGTTCTGGGCTTATGTTGCATAGAGGATTTGTGCCACTAAGGGAGCTAATTACCCTAAAAGTTGTACAAATGGTTAAATTTTTTTATCTGGTTAGAATGCTGCTGCTAAATTACCCAGAAGCCTATATTTGAAGAATCACTATACTCTGTCAAGAGTAAAGAGCTATATTTACTGGTTTTTCCTACTTAGCCATATGTTTTACTTATGATTTACATTCACTTATTATTAACTAGCTTTTACTATCATAGTCCAAATTTGAGTATCTGCTCTAAACTGTGTATTTTCCCTCTCTTCTCACCCGTAATAATTAAACTACTCAACTTTCTAGTAAAAGAGGGTACCTTTGTCCACCTTGCAAGAGATTTTTTTTTTTTTTTGAGACAGAGTCTCACTTTATTGCCCAGGCTAGAGTGAGTGCCGTGGTGTCAGCCTAGCTCACAGCAACCTCAAACTCCTGGGCTCAAGCAATCCTGCTGCTTCAGCCTCCCAAGTAGCTGGGACCACAGGCATGTGCCACCATGCCCAGCTAATTTTTTCTATATATATTAGTTGGCCAATTAATTTCTTTCTGTTTATAGTAGAGATGGGGTCTCACTCTTGCTCAGGCTGATCTCGAACTCCTGAGCTCAAAGGATCCGCCCACCTCGGCCTCCCAGAGAGCTAGGATTACAGGCTTGAGCCACCGCGCCCGGCCAGATTTTTTTTTTTTTTTGAGATAAGGTCTTACTGTGTTGCTGAACCTGGAGTGCAGTGGTGCGATTATAGCTTACTACAGCCTTGAACTCCTGGGCTCATGTGATCCTCCCACTTGGGCCTCCTGAGTAGCTGGGGCTACCAGCATGTATCACTATGCCCAGCTAAGTTTAAAAAATTTTTTTTTAGAGACAGGATCTCGATAAGTTGCCCAGGCTGGTCTCAAACTCCTAGGCTCAAGCAGTCCTCCCACCTTGGTCTCCCAAAGTATTGGGATTAGCGATGGGAGCCATTGCGCCTGGCCACAAGAGAATTTTAATTAAAAATTTTTTGTCTTGATTTGAAATCGTTGTTAAGGAACCATGTTGCTAGATTTTTTTGTTGTTGTTGTTTTACTTGGTAGTGGAGGCTGAACTTGAATAATTGAAGTTTGCACCTAGATTTCTTTTTCTTATTGTTCTACTCCATAGTTCTGACCAAAAGGGTAATGAGTATTTAAAAGGCCACAAGGTGAGGAAAATTAGGACCCCTTTACTTAGATGATCCAGAAACTAGATTGATCAACTTTACATAATCAATAGAGCTGAATATAGATTTGATTATATTCACTCATATGCTTATACACAAATAAAAATTGTGGAAGCAGAGTTAATATAATTTATTACTCAGGGTTTTTAACTGAGCCTACCCCCTTGTTTTATATTTAAATTCTAGCTGCAGACATCTGTTTCTGTCTGATATGGTAGTTAAATGATATTCACTCATAATTTAATTTATTTACGTAAATTTCTCCTTGAAAATAATTAACAGTTAGGGTCCTTTTCACTTTGAAATCAAGGTTAGGGGGAAATTAAGTGAATTAAATCCATATAATGACATAAACCTATGTTTGAACAGATTCTTTCCCTCTTACTTCCTTTCCTTCTAAGTCTCATAATTTTTCTTTCCAGGAAAGACACAGATGAAGCAGATCTGGTTCTTGCAAAAGAAGCTAATGTGAAATGTCCACAAATTGTGATAGCATTTTATGAAGAGAGACTGACGTGGCATGCATACCCTGAGGATGCGGAAAACAAAGAGAAAGAAACAGCAAAGAGCTAAAGGAGGGGGTGGTCTCTGTCATTTCTCTTTGTACATAATACATTCACCCCCCCCACCTCCTCTCCCTTCTACCCACCCCCTTCTATCCTAAACACATCCATAAAAAATGTGCTTATCACTGTGCTCCACAGGAGAAATGTTGGTATTGGTTCTCTTGTAACATAACTGATGGTCTGATTCATGATAAGTGTCTCTCTGTGAAGACCAGGCATTTACATACTGTGTGTAATTCCCACAATTTTTTTCCTTTGCCCTGATCTCTTCCTTCTGCTCCCCTGTGACCTCAAGATGAGTTTTAACTTTTTAATCACCTTAGAGTCTTGATCTTTTCAGGGTTGGTCGCTTTTTAGATTTGGGGATTTTGTTACAATGATGATGAATTTTGGTTTCTTGCTTTGGTTCTTGGAACATGTTGATGACCAGCTGGCCTTTGTTTTGACATGTTGGGATGGAAAGGACTTTGCCCATATTTTAAAAAGCCAATAGCAATTGCCTACCTGTTGGGGCTTTCCCAACCTCATTCAGCTCTACCCAGTAGAATACAGGGTTTCTGGTGTGGTCTTCTGGGCCACCCTTGTTGTTCATCCTCACCCTCCCAGAATAATTCCGTCCTTTGGAGGACTTGAAATTTTACACTGAAATTTGTCAAGGCACTCCTTTTAGCCCCAGGACTTTTGGCTTTGTTCTTAGCAGTATCCCTGACTCTGCTTCTGCAAGGTGGTGTCAGTTTGTCGTAAGTGACAAGATTATTAACTGTGGAGATTTTTAGCTGTAGTACATGAGGATGATGGGGTAGGGGTAGGATACAATTGTCTTTATTATCATATATGGTATGTATGTATTATTTCCTTCCATCCCTCATATTTAGATTATATATTTATGTAGGTATGAGTGATTGCCTGGTGCTTGCTTGTGCCAAGGTGCTAGGCACCCTCCAACCCTGCCAACTTTTGTGGCCTCCCAAAGCATTCCTGTTACCAAAGAGGCTTCAGACCCTCACTTCTCAGTGGACCTGACTTTCCCTTCCATGTCATTATTTGTAGTGGGGAATTTTGGGAGGGGAGCCATTGGCCACAGTTTCAATTTTAAATATTCATAGCAGTTATAGTCATAAGTCTCCTGCTTTCTTGACTCCTGGATTTACCACCAAGAGTCCCCAAAGTATTAATGCTCTCTCCTTTTACCACCCTCAAACTTTCAGCTGTATCTTATTTTTTAAAATGCATTTTCATGAAAGAATATCACCTCAAAAAGTGACAGGCCCTGGCATTAGCATGTCGATACAACCTTCTCTTCCTACTCAGCAAAATATTTCCCTTTTGGTTCTTCTTGCTTTCTTATTGAGAGATTTTTCTGACCATATCCTTTTGCCTTTGTCCTTAAAGGAATACCCTACTTCTTTTTATCCTTTTCTTCTTGTAGTTGAGGGCGGGTAGAGAATCAGGACTAAAAGAAAGGAAATTAGCAGGGTTTTGAGCATCCTTGTCCCAGCCCCAAAGCTGAGGAAATAAGAATAAATGCTTGAAACAGCCTTAATTCTAGAGTTCACCAGCCATTGAGGCTGCTTTTGTTGTAGCTTTTGATTTTTAAAACATATAGCTGTCTGGCCAGGAGCATTCAACCATTTCTAGATTATTCAGAGTAAGGAGGGGATGGATTGCTCCAGTCCACAGATGAGCCAAATAATATGCAAATCATACATCCATTCATAGCATTTGTTAACATTGCTTCCCTGCTCAGCTGCTGATTGAATTCTGTGTGCTTGTATAAATTATGTCAAAAATTATACTGCAGTTGAGAAGACAGCTGTTGCTGCAGTGACATGACAGACTGGAACAATGAAGATTTTGGTTTAAGTCAGCCAAGAATTCTTCTGAATGGTAATGTGATTGGGGGAGAGCTCATAATCCATACCTCAAGCAGGTGGGAGTTTTATCTCTATATTCCTTTGCTCTCTGAAGGAATTAAAGGCCTAGATCAAGTGCTAGATAATAGACAATTGTTTGTACTTAATCTGATGGGCATCTAAAAGAAAGAAAGGATGGTCAGGAAAAAGGGTTGTCATACAAGTAACCAAGCATATCAGGGTAGACAAGAATAGGACAAAAATAGGCCAGAGCTCTTGAGAAGGTGATTTGGGTCTCTTTATTTGCAGCTGGAGAAAATGACAGCCTATCTAAGTAGCCAGTGTTTGCCTCCTAGTAGCAGTGAGTATGCTACTGCTACTGATCATAGTTTTAAAACCAAACATCTAGCATTGGGACAAAGGACATGACAATATTTGGTACTGGGAATGGTCCTGAGAAACCTGAGACACATGATTGCTGTGGTTATAGGCGATCTTTAAGTCATTTATCGAAATCTGATTTTCTTTTACCAAAATAGCCCTAGTTATCAATCTACCACTGTTTACCACTTTAATACTCCTCATTCCATCTTTTTCTGTCCTCAATTTATTGAATCATGGTCTTATACTGAGTATTGCCAAAGCAACTTTTGTTCTCTCCCTGCCTACCCATAGCTGGTTCTGTAGGAATTTAGGGAGCCAGAGGCCAATACTGACTTCAGCCCTTAGCACAAAGGAAATCAGATACCTGCCTCCTGCATTTTTGAGTGCTGAGTAGCTGTTCTTGCCCTTGGAGAATTGCAACCTCCAACAAAAACCTGTTTTGTGGCACTTTTCTCCCCTCTAATGAGTTAATAGCCATGGGCTAAGCACTCTTAGGGCTGGGTGTCAGGTGCTCATAGTATAGTTTTCCTGTGTTTAGTCCTGTTTCAAAACATCTTTCTAATGCTGAATTTCTTCCAGTAATTAGCATTGAATGATCTCCCTTTCTGCAGACTTTAGCATATCTTTGCCCAGTAGAGTCTACCAAGGACAGCTTAGCAGCTCTTCTGATCCTTGGGCTAGGCAGATGGCCCTTAAGTTTAAGATCAACTGTTGGAAAAGTCAGCCTGGATGGAAGTGCCCATTTTAAACCTAGAGAGAGCTATATTGTTTTTTCTCCTTCCAACAATCCAGTTTTTATCTGTTCTAGGGAACATTTGGACCTGTGGTGCTTCTAACACTCAAAAATCTAAATGGTCTTTGGCTGTGCCTCAACCATAGTGCATACTACTTTTTTGGTTTTGAGGGCTTTGTCCTGTTCCCAAGCTTGGGCAGTTATTATCCTTAACTCTCCATTCCTGTTCTGTAGCTACCCTGCTGTCCATTTTCCTTATATTCAGGCCAAATAAATCACAGGGCATTGGGAAGGTTATTGGGATTCTCATCTTGAGATTTTTACAGTTCTGGGGTTTAACCCAACTCACCTAAGGTATGGTGAGAGAGATCTGTGTTTGGGCTTGGGAGCAATTGTCTCTACCCTTAGGGTTCAAATTTGAGGGCCTAAAATACTACTTTGCAATGATATGAGAACCCCATTAGATTTGAAATGAGGAAACTCTCTCAAATAAGGTTAAAGAACAAGTTCATTTTGCATCCATGACCCCATCTTTTTGATTGAGACTTTTAGAGTAAAAATTACAGTGCTGAGGTGTATACTTTTGTCATTAAACCACCAAACATGTCTGTGGCAAGCCAGAGAGAGGAAAGATTTGGACCAAATATATTGCAATTTCATGCTGGCTTCACCTACTAGTCATAAAAGTTATGTTTTCAAAAATAGACATGTTGCTAGCCTTATAAGCATAAGCTCTAAATTAGGTACCTGTCCTGCTCAATTTGCATCAAGCTCTCCAAATTCCAGCCATATCAATGCAGGTCAACAATGGTTTCATTCAACAGGTATTTTCTGTCTTACAGAGACAAAGGTCAAAAAGAGGCCATCCCTGCCCTCAAAGAACTTTCATGCTTGTGTAGGATGAACTGACCATTCATTAATAGTTTGGTGTAATAAATGCTACACACTGGTACAAATTTCTGGTTTAGGGGCAGAGACAACTGGCTGGTGTTGGTATAGTTTGTGGCCCTGGAATAGGAGGGTAACGTTATTTTTGGTTCATATGTGGAAAAGACCTTGGGTGAACTGAGCTAACTGGCCATAGAACACACAAGGGTTTGTTTTATTCCAGGAAATAAATGTAAGTGAGAGTTAGAAATATTACTGAGAGAGAGAACAGGTGAATTGGGATTGAGAACTTCTGATTTTGGTTCCTGATTTAGACTCTGCCAGAGTATTTAGTGATAGAGTGAATTGTTCTTTGTGGAAAGCTTTAACTGTGGTTGCAGATTCAGTTGTATGTAATGCTGCCCCTTCCGTAACATTTAGTCATCATGGACGTTTTGTCAGAGTTGCTCACACCTTTTTCAATTTCTTATCCCTTTTGGAGGAATGAACATGAGGCTGGCTTTAGGCCTCAAACAGGGACATACTTTCCAATGACAAGAGATTTGCTAAAAAGGAGGCTTGGGACACATCTTTTAATATCTGAGCATCTGAGCATAGTTTTATTTAACACGGCAAGAGAGTGGTTTCTAAGCAAGGACTTGTGTTGATTATATGGAAACCTTTCCCAGAAACACACCTACCCTGCATATGAAATCTGACTCTCAGATTTTATCAGTCTATGGAGGTCTAGAGTGAAGTTTAGCTTGGTTAAGAAACAGTCTGACCCTAAGAAAGTTCTCAATTCTGACCCATCTAACCATAAGAAAAAGATGTTTATTTCTGTCTGGATAATTGAAAGTTGACTAGCTTTGGAAGTCAAAATTCCCAGGAATTAAAGTAACTGTTCGGGAAAGTTAAAGTGTAAAGTTTTTTTTGATAATTTCATATAAACCATTCTAGTTTCTTTTTGCTTGTGCTGAATTTCTTGAATTTTAATCTACCTCATCGTGGCTTTTTAGAGTTACTTCAACTTGTTGCCACTTTAACATCAATGCTTGACTTTGGTTGTTTTCTAAGGTAGAAGTTTTCCTATTCATTGATAGTTTGTTCTCTTGCTTTTTCATCCTGATTCTCATTTCACCTATCATCCCATGTTGCTTCTCTGTCAGAGAAATGTTTTAAAATAGTTTAAAATCTTACTTTATGGGAAGTAAGTGATCCTCCAACGCTGTTGTCTCTGAGACCAGTAAGAGAAGGAGTTAAAACAAGGTAGTGGGGGAGGGGATGAATCCTGCACTGAGGCAAAAGCTGACAAGAGCCATTAATTAACACAATTTCAAAGTTAACTGATTGTGATCATTAATGTCACAATAGATCAAAACCTAATTATCACAGCCTAAGTAAGAGCCATCAGTATTAATCGGAAAATCTAATAGGAAACTATTATCAAGAAATTAGGCCAAATTGAATGCAGTGAACTTTTTATCTTGTCATTGTCTCTCTCTTTTTTCTTTTTTTTTTGTGATGTCCCATGGCATTGGCAGGTGTGACCCTAACAGTTGATCTAAGGCCAAGTGGCCAGTTTATTAACGTTTTTTTTAAGGAATTTTTTTTAGGAATTCTAAATAGACTGTACCTGAACTGTCATTGCTGAAAAATCAGTTTGGAACATTCTCATCACCTGTACTTGTCTAGTATGATCAGCAATCAGTGAAAAAAAGTTTATATTTAAGTCTTAGAATGGTTCCTGCAACTAGAATATCCCTTGTGAAAATTTTACTGTGTGTGTTGATAAATCACTCTTTGAATTTCTGTTGTATATAGGGGTCCTACTACACTGGATACTGTGAGAGGGGGTATGGAAGAAAGGAGATTTCTGCCTAGAAATTCTTTGAGAACACCTGAAAATATAGAGTTTAATTGTATCACAGCTATTAAGGCCCAAGTCAGTGTTTTGTAGTTTCTAGTACTATTAGGGTTTGATTCTAAACCAGGGCTGGCTGTGGGTTTGCTGTCCACCTCATGCCTTTCCCACCTCTGCTCCCCTCCCCCAATTTTAGAATAAAAGACATAATGACTTCTATTAGAATCCAGAGTAAATCCAAAGGGGGAAAATGACATCAACTTTTTTCTTTTACCATTCTTTATTAAAGAGTTATGTCTCCTGTAGGAGGAAAGAAAATTACAAGAGTCTATATGACTAGTTAAAAAGAATATTTCATCTCCTCTCCCTGAATAGAAAAGCAGGGGTCAACATTTGTATTTTTAGTCTTGAGCTGTTTATAAAGATGCTGCAACTCTTGAGTTGAGGCAGAAAAGTTGGAAAGATGGTATTATGAGGAGGGACAGAAGCAGCAGGAAGGTGTTTGGTGATGCTGGGATTCCTACCCTACCAACCTTGCAGCTCTACAAAAGCACTACCAAGACCACCACTGGGGAGATGGTTCTCATTGTTCCTGCTTGACTGTGGTCTTTTTAGATTTTAGGAATTTGGATTACTCAATACAAAACTTTGGGAAACCAGTGTGACTTTGTCCTTCACCTCTTGGGATAAAGTAAATATTTCTTTACAAAAGAATTCATGTCCTTAATGTTTAAAATGTAATTTTATTTTCAAAATATCCATTAACACATGACTTCCAGTAGCAGTTTGTTTCTCTAAGATTCCTCTCATTATACTAGATAAATAATAGGCCCTCACTTAATACTTGTGAGTTGATTGAGTTCATTTAGTTTGCAGAGTGAAGTGTACCTGTCAACTTCCTTTTGCTCCCAAGTGCACTCTGAGAAGTAAAATGCTCTAGGAAGTGAAACAAGGACTAGATGGATGCTGACTATGTGTGCCAACCTTCTCAACTGATTGATAATGGCTGACCTTGGGCAAGTCACTCCTTTCAATGCCTCAGTTCCCCATCTGTCAAATGGGGGTAATAATACTGACCTACCTCACAGGGGTGTTGTGAGGCATTGTAAATCAAAGTGGATAGAATACTTCAAGGTCCTCTGCGGAGAATTCCTTGAGCCGAAGTTTAAGCCTGACACAGGCTTTAGTCCTCGCTGAGCTGTCTCCAAGATTGGAACTACTTAGTGATCTCGGCAAATTCTCTGCCCCCCACCCCTCATCAAAGCTGCTAGTTCAGATGTTGACAGTGTTTTCGTGAATGTTGGAATCTTACTAGTCCAGACTTACTTAGGACGTTATGGGGGAAGGCACATAGTATTGTCTATGTTTTGCATTCACAAAGAGAGGCTATTTCAGACCCAAGAGCATTGGATTAGGGAATCATGAGGCAAGGCTGCTACTGCTTGTTCCTCTCTGTAGGTTGGGAATTAAGGTCCTATTCCCCATGGGTTTGGAGCAGACTCAAAACTGTCTCAGGAGCAAAGCAACCCTCAGTGGTGTTGATTTATGTCGTTGCTTATCACTCCCCAGCCTGATCCCCAGACAGCTGGGTCACTGCACCCCTTTGTGGTATCCTATACTCCACTTCCTCATAGGGACCAGCTGGTTCAAAAATGTGACCACCTCCTCATCCCCCACCAAAAAAGAGCTACATTGGAATTTTTTTTTCTAGAAATATGTGTAATACTCAGAATTGGGCATCTATCCTTAAAGCTTCATCCAATTTACTGTATTTAGCATCTGTCATCTCCCTCAGTGTCCACAGTCTGAACTTAACCTTGACTTTTTTTTTCCCCTCTGGTTTGAGAAAACTTTGGACACTATTTGCCCAGGTATGCACTCGAGGGCCTTACTTTTTCCATCTCAGTTTAGGGGCTCAACAAGCTCCTTTTCCCAATAGGGCTCTTTCTCCTTTCCCTCTCCTTGGCCCTAGATTTGTAATCCATGAAAAAGCACAAGGTCCTGGCCCCTAGCAGTCACATTCTGGTTCTCTGTGTTTTGTGGACTCCGCTACCACTGTTCACCCAGCACTGGCGGTACCAGACAGTTCTGTGGGATCCTAGAGGATGGAGCGAGCACAGTCCGACATACTGCCA
Organism: Mirza zaza; assembly: GCA_008750895.1. Taxonomy (NCBI): domain Eukaryota; kingdom Metazoa; phylum Chordata; class Mammalia; order Primates; family Cheirogaleidae; genus Mirza; species Mirza zaza. The sequence goes on from VSMD01048724.1 coordinate 15,088, forward strand.
AGTAGCCAGGAGTTGACTCACCCGTGGCCTGCTGGCTTTCCCACCGTTTCCCGCAGGATGGGATCTAAGAGACTCAAGAGGCTGGGTTTCTTTCAGCACTCTCTATCCTGCGCAGTAACACAAATCATACTTTGTAGCCAGATTTCTGAATGGAAATGAAAAATTGAATTCTCTTGGACTTTTAGGTTTGTGGGGGAGTTTTGGTTGTGTTTCTTGGTTTTATTTCAACCAAACATGTCTGCTTTTGATTTTTTTTTAAAAGGATAAGTGATCTATATATATGTTCACCTTTTAAATGTAAATGTTTAAAAGTAGGCATTTATGTGTTTCCATAACTGACATCTGATGCAGACCTCATTCTCTCCCCCTCTTCCGCCCTCCTCTTTTCCCCTTTTCATAATCTTGTATTGGTTCTAATAAATGGTTGCTTTTCAAATATGGATCCTGAGTGGTGGTTTAAAAATCTGGGTCTTAACACCCCTTCTTTAATTTGGGCTCTGGAGTGTCAGCCAGTAGTCACACATCCCAGTTTCTGAAAGAACAACTTGGAGAACAAGGGCTCTTTTCAAAGGATTGTTGGTCTCTGACTTTCTACAAATAGCCACAGGGTGGCTCAAGTCTGAGGGTATAAGAGAACATGTGTCCTATCTCCTACTCTATTTCCTTAGCTGGTTCAGTTTGTAGCCTTCCTGATTTCCATGCCCTGCTCCTGATGGTTCCAAAAATAAAATTGGAATTAGCCTTCAGGGTCCAAGGGACCCCTAGAAGAGTCACTCGTGGTTGTTAGAATTTATGGAATACCATGTCAAGCAAATGATCTAAATCAGGTCTGAAAATATGCGAGTTTGTAAATGTAACTTTGTATTTTGTCTTTCTGATTTGCTTCATAAATACCAAAGAAAGTGTTTTCTCTGAGGACTGAATACTTGTGGGTCAGGAACGTGGTTTGGGGTGAATTGGACTTGGATAAGGAGGGGGAAAGTGTGTGGATAATCAAGAATTTATTGGGTAAAAGAAGCTGATGCAGTCCTGAATCTAATGGCAGAAACTGTCAGAAGAGTAAAGAGAAGTAAAGAAGACGGAGAGATTCCCCAAACCCAGACATCCTCCCACTGAGCTGTGACTCCTCTGAAGCTAAGTACTTTTTTCTACCGTCTCTTATCTGCAATTCCCTCTTGTTCTCCTTTCTTGCTGCTGAATTATAGGGTCTCCCCAGTCTAATCTCGTAAAGTCTTATGAAGACATCTGTAGGGTGGCTGGCTTAATGTTCCATGACCTCATAAACATGGGACAGGAGAGCCATTTGGTCCACTCAGAGCCAGACCCTTCTGGACATTATTTATTTCCTGCCTCTGAAGCCTGGGACTGCTTGCCCTCTTCCCTTTCGATCTTTCTAGTTCTCTAGAAATTGTACCACTTTGTCTCTGCCTCAGCCCATTGGAAAGGACAACTCCAGGGTTTTGACACCTGCACTCCCACTCCTAAACAACTGTCTTGGTTTTTGTTTCCCTCCAGTGAGGAGTATGCCTGCATGACACTCATTCAGATGAGCTCATCATTGCTCATAACTCTTCTCCCAAGAACCTTGCCTCTCTGTCTGCTGGTGACGTCCAGAACTGGGCGATTTTGCCTCTCCTTTTGTCTTTACTAAAGGGCTGCAGAGCTAGTGAAATCGATGCAGCACTAACAGCCTGGCAAAATGGAGGATCGCTGTGTGGGAGTCTCCACTTGGATCCTTGGACCACTGAGCGCACAGCTCTAAATTGCCCTGACAGCTCTAAATTGCTCTGTGAGGAGAGCCCGCAGCCCTCATGCAGCCTCTGCCCCTTGGAAGCAAGTGTGAGCCAGGGATAACAGCCTCAGTCTTGCTGGCTGCTGAACTCGAGTGTGTGCAGAGAGCCCGTTACAGTCTGTGGACACTCCAAGGCACTACCCAAGCCTTGAGAGAGACCTGTGTGTATGTGTTGGGGACAAGGTTAAAGCTGGGGGCCAACTGGTGTGTGCAGGCATGTCCCACAGACACTGTGGGGCACTGTTGTTCAGGCAGAGATGGGGGAGTAATGACTGAGTGTAAGAAAACCCGGTGAACTCACCTGTTTAAAGTCATAGACAAGCAGAAGACAGATGAAGGGAAGGGTCTGATTCTGGCCTTTCTGATTCCATGGCCTTCCTTTCTCCTCTCTATTGCTCTCCTGCTCCCCCCCCCCCCCCCCCCCCCCCCCCCCCCCCCCGCCCCCCCCCCCCCCCCCCCCCCCCCCCCCCCCCCCCCGCAGCTGTAACATCTTGCTTTCCAGGTGCCGGCTCCCTCCTCTCAGCTTCTGCCTTTGTGTGGCTGTATTTTTTTTATGGTTTCTCCCCTTTGTCTACTATATTGTGTGTATTTTTCTTTCTTTGTCTTTTTTTCTTCTCATTTCTGGCCTCTCCACCCCATGTTCTCTCCATCCCCTTTAAATTCCATAAGCAACCTCAATTCGGACATTTAATTTTAGCCCCATCAAACTGTTATCTTTCTTACAGCAATCTGGGACTCTCCACGAGCTCTTTCTACCCCATGCCACCTCTGGAAACAGGTGCATCTCTTTCTGTGTATAATGTGATACCCCCTCTCGGACTGGGAGAGCGATGTTGGCTCGGTAGCCTCATGTCTCCTTTCAGCAAAGCCTTGTTTGATCATTTGGTTATGAGCCAGGGAGGGGGGAAGAGATGCTAAGAATTGAGCTTGCTGGTATATTTGGGGGCTGCTGAAATGAAAAGGTTTAGGGTTATTATTGCAACCTTTTTTTTTCTTTCCCTTTCTGCTGTTGCTTCTGTCTTCTGGAGAAGAAAGCTGGTGGGGAGTTGAGGTATTGGCCATAGTTGCTGCAGCTTATGAAATTCTGCTTCTACATCTGCAGCAAGGGTGGGGGGTGGGAGTGGGGGGCAGGTGAAATCTGCAGAAAGGGGGAGGAAGGTAGATGAACTGGAGCCCTTGCCTTTGCCGTGTAGGAATGGGATGGACTATTCCTTCCTGCTGCTGCCAATACTGCACAGCTCTCCCTGTGCAGCCTATCTCCCCCTGGCTCCCTCCTCTCCCCCCACATGCTATAACCCTCTGCTTGTTTATGTTTCAGCTTTTCCTGGCAGTAGCCAGGACAGCCCAGCTCCTAGAGACCTGGGCCTGACTGCTCCTTTGTCCTCTATCACATACAGTGTTGCTCAGTTTCCTGCCTTACTGTTGTTCTCGTCCTGTTTGGTCTAGGAGCTGGGAGACAGAGGGCATGAGCTGCCATGGTGCTCCCAGGGGCGAGCAGGGCTGGTGCTCCCTGCTGCTCAACTGTGTGACACAGCCAAACGTCTCTTGCTTCTAGACCAGGCCTCAAGATGCTTCCGCTCCACGTTTTCTCTGCCCTTTTTATTTCTGTCTCCTTGACCTTTTCTCGTGTTCATAGATCTTTCTCAGTTACTGTTTTTCTTTTCCTTTCTATCTTCTCAGTTCTTTTCTCTTCTCATCTTCTCAGTTCTTCTTTCCTCTTTTTCCTCTCCCTGTTTTTTATTTTTATATTTCCAGGAGTAGACAGCTAATAAGGGGGATTGAGGGAAGGAGTTGAGAGGGAAAGAAAAGTATAGATTGTTTTTCCTCATCTCCTTTGGAGGTGTGGGGAAGGGGGAAATTGCCACCTTTCTCTTCTTGAGGATTGGTGCATCTCTGCATTCATAGCCCTCCTGATTCTCTCAGCAATGATGTCTATAAAAGAGGGAATTTTTTTGTTGTTGTTGAGATCGCTCTGTTGCCCAGGTTAGAGTGCAGTGGCATCATCATAGCTCACTGCAGCCTCCAACTCCTCGGCTCAAGCAATCCTCCTGAATCAGCCTCTTGAGTAGCTGGGACTACAGGCGTGTGCCACCAGGTCTGGCTAAATTTTCTATTGTTTTGTATAGACAGGGTCTCACTATTGCTCAGGCTGGTCTCGAACTCCTGGGCTTAAGCAGTTCTCCCGCCTTGGCATCCCAAAGTGCTAGGATTATAGGCCTGAGCCACACTGCACTGGGTCTAAAATGGATTCTTTTTTTTTTTTTTGAGACAGAGTCTCACTTTGTTGCCCAGGCTAGAGTGAGTGCCGTGGCGTCAGCTTAGCTCACAGCAACCTCAAACTCCTGGGCTCAAGTGATCCTTCTGCCTCAGCCTCCCGAGTAGCTGGGACTACAGGCATGCGCCACCATGCTTGGCTGATTTTTTCTATGTATATTAGTTTGACAATTAATTTATTTCTATTTATAGTAGAGTCGGGGTCTCGCTCTTGCTCAGGCTGGTTTTGAACTCCTGACCTCGAGCAATCCACCCGCCTCGGCCTCCCAGAGTGCTAGGATTACAGGCTTGAGCCACCGCGCCCGGCCTAAAATGGATTCTTAACCTTGAAAAATAGTTTTAATTCTTATAGGGTCCTTTGTAATTATATGTTTGTGAGAGAGACCCTTGCCATCATTGTGAAAACAAAGTCAGTTCTCTGGTATATTTCTTTTTTTTTTTTTTTTTGAGACAGAGTCTCACTTTATTGCCCAGGCTAGAGTGAGTGCTGTGGCGTCAGCCTAGCTCACAGCAACCTCAAACTCCTGGGCTCAAGCAATCCTGCTGCCTCAGCCTCCCGAGTAGCTGGGACTACAGGCATGCGCCACCATGCCTGGCTAATTTTTTCTATATATATTAGTTGGCCAATTAATTTCTTTCTATTTATAGTAGAGATGGGGTCTCGCTCTTGCTCAGGCTGGTCTCGAACTCCTGAGCTCAAAGGATCCGCCCACCTCAGCCTCCCAGAGAGCTAGGATTACAG
>VSMD01048727.1:0-18116 GCA_008750895.1 Mirza zaza
TTTTTCTATATATATTAGTTGGCCAATTAATTTCTTTCTATTTATAGTAGAGATGGGGGTCTCACTCTTGCTCAGGCTGGTCTCGAACTCCTGAGCTCAAATGATCCGCCCACCTCGGCCTCCCAGAGAGCTAGGATTACAGGCTTGAGCCACCGCGCCCGGCCCCATTCATTTTCAAATATTGTATTTTCATCTCTAGACATCCCATTTATTTAGTTCTTTTTTTTTTTTGAGACAGAGTCTCACTCTATTGCCAAGGGTAGAGTGCAGTGGCGTCAGCCTAGCTCACAGCAACCTCAGACTCCTGGGTTCAAGTGATCCTCCTGCCTTAGCCTCCCGAGTAGCTGGGACTACAGGCATGCGCCACCATGCCCAGCTCATGTTTTTTTCTATATATTTTTAGTTGGTCAATTAATTTCTTTCTATTCATAGTAGAGACAGGGTCTTGCTCTTGCTCAGGCTGGTTTCGAATTCCTGACCTTGAGCAACCCGCCCACCCCAGCCTCCGCGAGTGCTAAGATTGTAGGTGTGAGCCATCGTGCTCACTTCATGTGTCTGTGTCACATTTTGGTAATTTTCACAATATTTCAAGTTTCATTACTATTATTATTATTGTATCTGTTTTTTTTTTTTTCTTTTTTTTTTTGAGACAGAGTCTCACTTTATTGCCCAGGCTAGAGTGAGTGCCGTGGCGTCAGCCTAGCTCACAGCAACCTCAAACTCCTGGGCTCAAGCAATCCTGCTGCCTCAGCCTCCCAAGTAGCTGGGACTACAGGCATGCGCCACCATGCCCGGCTAATTTTTTCTATATATATTTTAGTTGGCCAATTAATTTCTTTCTATTTATAGTAGAGATGGGGTCTCGCTCTTGCTCAGGCTGGTCTCGAACTCCTGAGCTCAAATGATCCGCCCACCTCGGCCTCCCAGAGAGCTAGGATTACAGGCTTGAGCCACCGCGCCCGGCCTATTGTATCTGTTATGGTGATCTGTGACCAGTGATTTTTAATGTTACTATTGTAATTGTTTTGGGGCACCACAACCATGCCCATAGAAGATGGCAAACTTAATCAATAAACGTGTTCTGACTGCTTCACCAACCAGCCAGTCCCTGTCTCTCTCCCTCTCCTTGGGCTTCCCTATTCCTGAAACACAACAGTATTGAAATTAGGCCAATTAATAACCCTGTGAACTAAAATGCTCACCCCCCCCACACCGGCTGACTGAATGGACCCCCTCGTGGCCAAAGGAATATTCTAGGGTAAAGTTGCCGGCCAGGAGGAGGGAGGTCAGACAAGCCTTATCATGCCCCCCTCCCTTCTTGGAGACTTCCTTTGTAACCCATTAACAGGCCTAAGGGTATGAAAGACAAACCTGCAGGTCCTCAATTTATGCAACAAAGTGGCTTATCTCTGGTAAACAGTTTATGTTAAAACATTCCAAGTCTTTAGACAAAGCTTCATGTCTTTAGCCAATTACAATCTAAAGAATCTTTAAACCCACCTATAACCTGTAAGCCCCCTCCCCCACCCCATCCCCGCTTCGAGATGGCCCTCCTTTTTGGGCCAAACCAATGTATGCCTCCCACATATTGATTGATGGCTTTACCCTTGTCTCTAAAATGTATAAAAACCAAACTGTAACCCAGCCACAACGAGTCCACTTGCCCAAGGCCTCTTGGCAGTGGCTCCAGGTCATGGTCCTCAAATTTGGCTCAGAATAAATCTCTTTAAAATTATTTTGCAGAGTTTGGCTTTTTTCCATTGACAACCCCTACAATGACTTCTAAATGTTCAAGTGAAAGGAAGTCATACATCTCTCACCCTAAATCAAAAGCTAGAAATTAAAAAAAAAAAAAAAAAAAAAAGCTAGAAATTATTAAGCTTAGTGAGGAAGGCATGTTGAAGGCCCAGACAGGCTGAAAGCTAGGCCTCATGTACCAGTTAGCCAAGTTGTGAGTACAAAAGAAAAGTTCCTGAAAGAAATTAAAAGTGTTACTCCAGTGAATACATAAATGATAAGTGAAACAGCCTTATTGCTGATATGAAAAAAGTTTTAGCGGTCTGGATAAAAAAATCAAAGCAGCCACAATATTCCCTTAAACCAAAGCCTAATCCAAAACAAGACCCAAACTCTCTTCAGTTCTATGAAGGCTGAAAGAGGTTAAGAAGTGGCACAAGAAACGTTTGAAGGTAGCAGAGGCTGGTTAGTGAGATTTAAGGAAAGAAGCCATCTCTGTATCATAAAAGTGCAAGGTCAAGCAGCAAGTGCTGATGTAGAAGCTGCAGCAAAGTATCCAGATCTATTTAATACCTAAGATAATTGACGAAGGTAGCTACACCAAACAACAGATTGTCAATGTAGATGAAACAACCTGCCATTGGAAGATGCCATCTAGCACTTTCATAGCTACAGAGAAGTCAATCCGTGGCTTCAAAGTTTCAAAGGACAGGCTGATTTCTCTTGTTAGGGGCTAATGCAGCTAGTGACTTTAAGTTGAAGTCAATGCTCATTTACCATTCTGAAAATCTTGGGGCCCTTAAGAATTAAGCTAAATCTACTCTGCCTGTGCTCTATAAATGGAGCAACAAAGCCTAGATAATGATACATCTGTTTATAGCTTGGCTTACTGAATATTTTAAGCTTACTATTAAAATCTGCTCAGAAAAAAAGATTCCTTTCAAAATATTACTCATCATTAACAATGCACCTGGTCACCTAAGATCTCTGATGGAAATGTACATGGAGATGAACACTGTTTTCATACCCGCTAACACAACTTCTACTCTGTAGCCTATGAATCAAGGAGTAATTTCAACTTTCAAATCTTATATTTTAAGAAATGCATTTTAGGCTGGCCATGGTGGCACACGCCTATAAGGAGGCTGAGGTGGGAGAATTGCTTGAGCCCAGGAGTTTGAGATCAGGCTTGGCAATATAGTGGGACGCCCCCCATCTTGAAAGAAAGAAAGAAAAGAAAAAGGGAAAGAAAGAGAGAAGGCAGGCAGGCAGGCAGGCAGGTAGGAAGGCAGGAAGGAAGGAAGGAAAAGAAGAGAAAAGAAAAAAGAAAAGAAATTAGAAGTGGCTGTATTAATATCAGACAAAATAGACTTAAAAAAAAAAGAAATACATTTTGTGGGGCTGTATCTGCCATAGACAGTGATTCCTCTGTTTGATCTGGGCAAAGTAAATTGATAACCTTCTGGATTCAGCATTCTAGATATCATTAAGAACATTCATGAATCATGGGAGGTCAAAATATCAAGATTAACAGAAGTTTGGAATAAGTTGGTTGCAACCTCCATGGATGATTTTGAGAAGTTCAAGACTTCAGTGGAGGGAAGTAACTGCAGATGTGGTAGAAATAGCAAGAGAACAAGAATTAGAAGCAGTGCTTGATGATGTGACTAAATTGCTGCAATCTCACAATAAAACTTTAACATTGCTTCATATAGACAAGCAAAGAAAGTGGTTTCTTGAGATGGAATCTATTCCTGGTAAATATGCTGTGAACATTATTGAAATGACAACAAAGGATTTAGAATATTACATAAACTTAGTCGACAAAACAGCACGATTTGAGAGGATTGACTCCAATTTTGAAAGAAATTCTGTGGGCAAGATGCTATGAAACAGCATCACGTGCTATAGAGAAATCTTTCATGAAAGGAACACACCAACAATGCAACAAATTTCATTGTCTTATTTTAAGAAACTGACACAGAGCCGGGTGCAGTGGCCGTAATCCCAGCAACTCATAAGGCTTAGGCAGGAAGAGTGCTTGAGGCCAGGAGTTTCAGATCAACCTGGACAACCCCATCTCTAAAAAAATTTTTTTAAGTTAGCCGGGCATGGTGGCACCTGCTGTAATATCAGCCACTTACCAGGCTGAGGAAAGAGGATAACTTGAGCCTGTGAATTCAAGGCTGCAATAAACTATGACTGTGCCACTGCACTCCAGCCTGGTCAACAGAGCAAGACCCTGGCTCTAAAGAGAAAAACAAAAGAAAAAGAAATTGCCATAGTCATCACAGCCATTCCAGACTTTAGCAACCACCACCCTGATCAGTCAGCCACCATCAATGTCAAGGCAAGACCCTCCACCAGCAAAAAGATCATTACTCACTGAAGGCTCAGATGATTGTTAGCAAATTTTTAGCAATAAAGTATTTTTTAACTAAAGTATGTACATTTGTTTTGACACAATGGTATTATATACTTAACAGACTGATGTATAGAGTAACATAACTTTTTTTTTTTTTTTTTTTTAGAGAGACAGTCTCACTCTGTTGCCCAGCTAGAGTGCCATGGCATTAGCCTAGCTCACAGCAACCTCAAACTTCTGGGCTCAAGTGATCCTCCTGCCCTCAGCCTCCTGAGTAGCTGGGACTACAGGCATGCACCACCATGCCCAGCTAATTTTATTATATATATATATATATCTACATATATATATATTAGTTGTCCAGCTAATTTCTTCCTATTTTTTTAGTAGAGATGGGTTCTCACTCTTGCTCAGGCTGGTCTCTAACTCCTGAGCTCAAACAATCCAGCCTCCCAGAGTGCTAGGATTATAGGTGTGAGCCACCACGCCCGGCCACACATAACTTTTATATGCACTGGGAAGCCAAAACATTTGTGTGGCTCACTCTATGGTGATATTTCCTTTATTATGACGGTCTAGAACCAAACCTGCAATATCTCTGAGGTATGCCAGTACATTCAGCTACCTAATGCTGCATAACAAAGTACAACAAAAACTTAGTGGCTTAAAACCACAATAATTTTATTTATTTATTTGCTTGTAGTTTTGCAACTTGGGCAGGGCTGGGAAGAAGCAGCCTTTTTTGCTCCATATCAAGTCACCTGGGATGGCTCCAATGGGCTGAAGAATCCCCTCTAAAATGGCCTTCTTCACATGGCTGGCAAGTTGGTGCTATTGGCTGAGCATTCAACTGAGGCTGTTAGCCCAGACTTCAGCAGTCCTCCATATGGTTAGGTTGGGCTTTTCATAGCATTTACATCTGAGAAGTCAAACTTCTAATATAGCAGCTGACTTTCTCCTAAATGCAAACTCAGAAGTTATGAGAACTTCTTAAGGGATAGGCCCAGAACTGGCACAGCATCACTTCCAATGCATACTGTTGATTAAAGCAGGTCACAGGGTCAGCCCAGATTGAAGAGGAGAGAACTCCCAAGGGTGCAAATACTGGGAGGCATCATTTGGGGCCTCCAAAGTAACAGTCCACCATAACATAGCCCCCTTTCCCTGCATCAAGTGTTCTGTAGCTTTACATTTGTCATCACCTCTAACTGTATTGATTTTTTAAGTAATCTCTTTGTTTTAAACTTTAAAATTTTAAAGTCACATCTTGGCTGGGCATGGTGGCTCACGCTTGTAATCCTACCACTCTGGGAGGCCAAGGCGGACAGATCGCTCAAGGTCAGGAGTTCGAAACCAGCCTGAGCAAGAGCGAGACCCCGTCTCTACTAAAAATGGAAAGAAATTAATTGGCCAACTAAAAATATATAGAAAAAATTAGCCGGGCATGGTGGCGCATGCCTGTAGTCCCAGTTACTAGGGAGGCTGAGGCAGAAGGATCGCTTGAGCCCAGGAGTTTGACATTGTTGTGAGCTAGGCTGATGACAAAGCACTCTAGCCCAGGCAACAGAGTGAGACTCTGTCTCAAAAATAAATAAATAAATAAAGTAACATCTTTAAAAATCAATAAATGTTTATAATAGATGTTTACATATCAAAAAATCTATCAGTGTTTACAATAGCATCCAATATATTTGAGCGTTAGGTAATACTGCTAATTATTACTAAATCTGTATTATATTTCTTTGCCTCCTATTTTTACCATTTCTGTCAGGTACATTCATAACCATCCCAAATTAGCAGTGACTGAAATCATTAATTTCAGGGTAGCGTATCTTTCCCAGACTACACGTTATTGTTCAGAAAGCACTCTGTATGTTAAGAGATTTTGTAAGGGTTCAAATATAATCAATGTCTATCCTTTCAAGCAGTAATTTTTTTCCTTGGAGGACAGGAAATTCAACTTATGTATCTTTAAGAATGCTTTCAGGCCGGGCACGGTGGCTCACGCCTGTAATCCTAGCTCTCTGGGAGGCCGAGGTGGGCGGATCATTTGAGCTCAGGAGTTCGAGACCAGCCTGAGCAAAAGTGAGACCCCATCTCTACTATAAATAGAAAGAAATTAATTGGCCAACTAATACATATATAGAAAAAATTAGCTGGGCATGGTGGCACATGCCTGTAGTCCCAGCTACTTGGGAGGCTGAGGCAGCAGGATTGCTTGAGCCCAGGAGACTGAGGTTGCTGCGAGCTAGGCTGATGCCACGGCACTCACTCTAGCCTGGGCAATAAAGTCAGACTGTCTCAAAAAAAAAAAAAAAAGAATGCTTTCAGCTTCAAGTAACGGAACACAGGCCAGGCGTGGTGGCTCACGCCTTTAATCCCAGCACTCTGGGAGGCCGAGGCAGGCGGATTGCTCCAGGTCAGGAGTTCAAAAACAGCCTGAGCAAGAGCAGAGACCCAGTCTCTACATATAAATAGAAAGAAATTAATTGGCCAACTAATATATAGAGAAAAACATTAGCCGGGCATGGTGGCGCATGCCTGTAGTCCCAGCTACTTGAAAGGCTGAGGCAGGAGGATTGCTTGAGCCCAGGAGACTGAGGTTGCTGCAAGCTAGGCTGACGCCATGGCACTCACTCTAGCCTGGGCAAGAAAGCAAGACTGTCTCAAAGAAAAAGAGAAAGAAACGGAATACCCAAGTAGCAGAGACTTACAAATGAGACAATAAAGACCTTGAATTATCTTACACAACAAAGTCTAGAGATAGGTGGTTCCAAGCTTGGCACAGCAGCTCAATGACAGCAAGTATTCACGCTTTTTCTATCTTTCCATTCAACCGTCTTTAGCATTATAGCTTTTTATCTTTGGACTTGTATCCTCGTGGTCCCAGTACTCACACAACCCCACTTAAGGAAGAGAAAATGGAAAGGTGGAGTCTCCTTTTGAAGCTTTTTCTTTTTATTTGAGAAGAAAATATTTCCCAGAAGCTGCCTTCCCTTCATTAATGTCAGACTCTAAACTACTCTCAAATTACATCGGCTCTGCAATCACAATGTTATCTAGCAGTAAGAATAGAACATCATTAGGAGGGAAAACCCTAGCCAAGCACAGCGAAGACTGTCTTGAGGCTATTTTTAACCCAACAAATCAGAGGACAACCGCGACTTTAGAGGACGGAGGAAAATTCTCCAGGTTTACGCCGTCACTAACGATGATGACAGCTATCGGGGCTCTCCAATCTTCTTTCCATCTCCAGAAAACTCTCTGCTCTATCTTGGTAATGAGGCCATTTGCGTCTTTTTACCCACTTCAAATATGGCTGCCAAGCTCCATTCCCGTTTACCACCTGACGGGCGGCGCCAGCTCTGGCTTCATAACCACTTCCAAAAGGGCCTCCTCCCGCGGGGTTGCGGTTCCGAGTGCGCACGCGCGAACACAAATCCTCTTCCGGGCAAAATGGCGATGGGGCTGATGTGCGGGCGGCGGGAGCTTCTGCGCCTGCTACGGCTCCAGCGTCAGGTAAGAATGCCCCGGGGTCTGAGCGCGGGGACGCTGCCCTGACCCTGTGACCCGAGCTCAGGAACAGCTTGTGCTGCGGGCACGAGCAGACGCTGACCTGCTAAGCGGGACGTGAGTGTTATGACCTCGGGTCGCGTGAGGACGCAGGAGGATTATGTCCCGGGCTGGGTGACCTCGTTTAGTTGTCCGTTCAAGGGAATTGGTTTCGCCCCTGCTGAGGATACCTCAGCCTGGTCTTCTGGGCCCCGTGTGGGTCTGCAGTAACTGAGATGCGGGGCCCCCGGACTCGAGCCCCGCTTGCACCAGGCCTGCCTTCGCGCGCCAGTCGTCCGCGCACGGAAAGTAGCAGTGCCCTTACCGGAGGTAGCTGGGCTGCCTGCGTCTTGGGGAGAGAATGCCCCGTGTCCCCACGCTGGGACTTCTGCTCCCACTAAAGGGGGCTCCATCATCCTTTCACCCACTCAGTTCCACAGCGTCGCAGGGCCCTCGCAATGGCCTCGGAATCCGCTGACCGCGGGGCTTCTGTACCCAGCGCGTCCGTGCTGCGGTCGCCTGCACTACGTCCTCCTCGCAGCTCCCGGCCCCCGCTGCCTCAGTACCTCTGCCGTCTCATTTGCAGAAGCCCAGGTAAGAGCAACGTTAGGAGTAGTGTTTCTTGGTCAGTTTCTCTTTTATTTCGTTTTGTTTGGGAGGAGGGAGACTATGGAGCAGAGTTCTTGTCCACACTCCATATAGCTCTCCAAAATGTTAGCATCTCTGCTTAGGATGTATTTTCAGTTCACTGGGGAAATGGTTGAAAGTACAAGGGGAGAGATTGATGTTGTTAGTCAAGGCGTTGTTTGCCAGAGTGATGGCAAGCCACTGATGGTGATGTGAGATGTGATTCTGGGTTTGGGTGTATTAGAAAAATTATATCTTGAATTATCAAATAGATGATTTTGTGGATACTGTGTTTTAGGATAAGACCAAGTAAATTGGGGGGGTCTTAAAAAACTGAACTGTTTTAAAGAAAAGTTTTAATAGTTTCAATATTGGCAAAAATCATGATATTGATATTCAAATGGCAGAAGTCTGGGAAACAGTAATACCAGAAATCCCAACAGGAAAGGAAATCATGAAATCTTGCTTTAAGTGACTTCTGTTCTGCCTAGTGACAAAAATAGAAGATGTCCTTTTTAAGTTTGAATTCTGTGGACACTGTAGGTTAGCCTGGGAGAATAAAAGGTAAAGAGAACAGAGCCCAGTACTTGTTATCATAAGGGGGCCTCATTTTCTAAATGTCCCCCCTATTAAATATAACACAGAGCTTCCTTTTACACAGGTTCAGGACCCTCCTGTTGTTCCTGTAGCTCCCTCACCCACAGCCGTATCTGAGGTGGCTTCTGGAGAGACTGCAGACGTAGTCCAAGCTGCTGCAGAACAGAGCTTCGCTGAACTGGGGCTGGGATCCTACACCCCAGCAGGATTGGTCCAGAATTTACTGGAATTTATACATGTTGACCTGGGCCTACCTTGGTGGGGGGCCATTGCTGCATGTAAGGGGAATAAACCCTGGACAACAGTAGAGGAAATGGGGACTTAGAGATAGAACCTAAAAGATGGCAGGTCTGAGAATGGACTGAGTAAATGGTTGTAGAAGTTTAGGGGTCAGAAAAGCAGATGATTCAAATGAGGGCTAGAGAGTCATGACAGAAAGCTAGGTGCACTCATATTTCCCAAAGAACATTATAAAACCACTAGATCACATAGGAATCAAGAAGTATATACATTTGAATGTGAACATGGGTTTTGAAGTAAGGGGACCTTATTACCAGTGGTGAAGCTGCCCTGGTTTAGGAAAGCAGGTCAGATTAGGCACTTAAACCCCCAAATTGAGAAACCACTCACATTAAACTTATAAATGCTAAGACTATGCTTTGAATTCCATTTCTTCCTACATCCTGTTCCATCAGTTATCTCTTCCCTCCTTTGTCTTCAATATCTTGCTCCTTGAATGTATAAACATGCTCAAACATACCCACCCCTTCCCGTCTCCATTACCTAATACTCTACCTACCCCTTCAGTGCTGCATTCTGGATTTCATCCTTAGCTCCCCTCTCTTTCCATTCCACGTCATCCATCATAATGTTGACAAAGCCTAAACCTGTATCTTCCACCCAAGTGTTCTCAGCCCAGACCCATTTGTATATTTTTGTTTCTATTTTTAGTTGCCCAGCTAATTTTTTTTTCTGTGTTTTTTTTTAGTAGAGATCGGGGCTTCCTCTTGCTCAGGCTGGTCTCGAACTCCTGACGTCAAGTGATACTCCCACCTTGGCCTCCCAGAGCGCTAAGATTACAGGCGTGCACCAGTACACCCGGCTGATTTGTTTGTTTTGTTTTTTGTTTTTTCTTGAGAAAGAGTCTCACTCTCTTGCCCAGGCTGGAGTGCTGTGGCGTCAGCCTAGCTCATAGCACCCTCAAACTCCTGAGCTCAAACAATCCTTCTGCCTCAGCCTCCTGAGTAGCTGGGACTACAGGCATGCGCCACCATGCCCAGCTAATTTTGCTATATATATTTTTAGTTAGCCAATTAATATCTTTCTATTTATAGTAGAGACAGGGTCTCGCTCTTGCTCAGGCTGGTTTTGAACTCCTGACCTTGAGAGATCCTCCCGCCTTGGCCTCCCAGAGTGCTAGGATTATAGGCGTGAGCCACCGAGCCCAGCCTAATTTATTGTTTTTGATCATAGATAATTTTAGAAGCCATTGATCTGAAAAGTGCTCTATCACCTTTTTGGTCAAGGAAACTAAAAGGATTCCTGATCATCTGCTTAGAGAAGTTAATGTCAGGCTTTTGTGATGCCAGAGCAGAGAACTGGGCCTTGAAAGAACTAAGTTATACCTTGACCTTACCTCTGGGCCTCTTGAGCATGAGTCATAATGTGCAAAAGGCTGAAATAAGAGAGACCCTTTCAGTAAAGCCTTCAACCTTCTACCTTCTAGCTGCAGAACTGCTTTAATTTCACTCCAATCCTAATTTTTGTTTTCCAGGTACAGTCTTTGCCCGCTGCCTAGTTTTTCCTCTCATTGTGAAGGGCCAGCGAGAAGCAGCCAAGATCCACAACCACTTGCCAGAGATCCAGAAGTTTTCCACTCGAATCAGAGAGGCCAAGTTGGCAGGAGACCATGTGGAGTGTGAGTCAATTGCAGGATGAGCATGGGAAAGGACCACATTTGCACTTTTCCTGACATTCTGGTGAGGGAAGGAACAACCTAAATCAGGAGTTGCTGCAGTTGGGCAAGCTCTAAAGATTTATATTATATGCTTCTTGGGCCTAATGCTTCCAGGGATTGGCCAGGGTCAATTAGAAATGTCGTGGGCCAGGTGGTGAGGATGGGTGTGTGACATAACTTGTAGCCCAACCATTAATTTCCCCTTACCCCACAGTTTACAGGGCCTCCTCGGAGATGACAGCTTACCAGAAAAAGCATGGTATCCAACTCTTTAAACCTCTCATTCTACCTCTCACTCAGGTGAGCAAAAACATTTCCCTTCATATTTCTTCCCGAACCCATTAAATTTCTTCCTCTATGTTTCCTGTGGCCTAGACCCCCAAAAAAGCAATTAGTGGTGGTATTTATTATACATGGCTGTTAATAATGGGGTTATGAAAATGTCCCTCTGGTAAAGCATGCTGACAGTGTTTATCCTATGTAATAGGCCCCAATCTTCATCTCCTTCTTCGTTGCTTTGAGAGAGATGGCCAACCTTCCTGTGCCCAGCCTACAGACAGGTGGTCTCTGGTGGTTCCAGGATCTCACAGTATCTGATCCCACCTACATGTTACCACTGGTAGTCACTGCTACAATGTGGGGTGTCCTTGAGGTAAGCCCAGGTTGGCCAAGTGCCAGGCCTGTAAAGTGAACTGGGAGTGGAGGGTAAAGTAGTTGTGCAGAATCGTCATCCTTTACTCCTTCAAGAAAGAGAGCTGTTGGGTAAGATATTAGAGACAGAGTCACTAACATTGACATGTTTTCACTACTTTTTTCCTGTGTCCACCACTTACCCCTTTTTTGGCAGCTAGGTGCTGAGACAGGTGTGCAAAGTTCTGACCTTCAGTGGATGAGAAACGTGATCAGAGTGATGCCCCTGGTAGTCTTGCCCATAACCATCCATTTTCCCTCGGTAGGTAATGGCTTAAGGCCTGGTTCCAAGGCCTTCCACCTACTAGCCAGCTGACCAGGGATGCAGCTTCTGAATATCCTCTCTGTGTTCTCACCCAGGCAGTGTTTGTGTATTGGCTCTCCTCCAATATGTTTTCCCTGTGCCAAGTGGCCTGCCTTCGGATACCAGCTGTACGCACCGTACTTAAAATTCCCCCACGTGTTGTACATGATCCTGACAAATTAGCTCCACAGGAAGGCTTCGTAAAGAGCTTCAAAAGAGGTAAGGGCTCAGGCTCATCCTCTGAAACAGGACTGGGGAAGGTATCTAAAAATAAGGATGATGACTGGGCAAGGTGGCTCACACCTCTAATCCTAGCACTCTGGGAAGCCAAGGTGGGAGGATTGCTTGAGCTCAGGAGTTCAAGACCCCATCTCTAATAAAAATAGAAAAATATTAGCCAGGTGTTGTGGAACATGCCTGTAGTCCTAGCTACTCAGGAGGATCACTTGAGCCCAGGAGTTTGCAGTTGCTGTGAGCTGTGATGAGGCCACTGCACTCTAGCCCAGGTGACAGAGCAAGACCCTGTCTCAAAAAATTAAAAAGTAAAAATAGGGATGGGACCAACTATCTTGCTCTTCTTTACACAGGCTGGAAGAATGCTGAAATGACACATAAGCTACGAGAGCGTGAGCAACGCATGCAGAATCACTTGGCACTTGCAGCCAGGGGTAAATAATCCTTTTAGGCTGAATTCTGTCTTTTCTTTCTTCCTTTGTTTATTGAGAAGTTTTCTCTTCTTCCATCAGGTCCCTTACGACAGACCTTTGCTCACAACCCTCTACTACAGCATGGAAAGAATCACCCTCCCGACACCCCTAACAAGAACAGTGATAAACCAAAGTCAAAGCAGCCCTGGCGTGACACACTTGGCTGATTTATATTTCCTGTTCCTTATGGCAAGAAGTCTGTCTCTTCAAAGACTCATCCTCAAAACAAGGCTTGACACTATGGAACTGTGGCACACAGATGTTCATGTTAAGAATGGAGTCCACAGTCTTAAATCCACATGTATAAAAGAGCACTGGGGAGCCAAGTGATCTTCCCTTGCACAGAGTTTGTAAACTTGTGTACACATGCTGATTCCTGATACTTATTAAACAGGGAAGTGGATGTGTGCTTCATAAAACTGAAGAATAGAGTGTGTCATGATTGCTCTTGCTGGACCATGGTCTTGGGAAGTATCTCACTGTTTTAACCTGGCATTAAGAGCCTAAACCAACACATGAGTTGTTCCATCCACATTCACTTTGCAGTCATAGAAGTATAACTGAGAAGTTGAGATTGTATCTAAATACAGTAATTACTTTTCTTTGTCCTAAGATTACCTATAAAATGTCTTTCAAGAAGTAAATGTGGCCGGGGACGGTGGCTCACGCCTGTAATCCTGTGTGGCCGGGGATGGTGGCTCACGCCTGTAATCCTAACTCTCTGGGAGGCCGACGCAGGCAGATTGCTCGAGGTCAGGAGTTCAAAACCAACCTGAGCAAGAGCGAGACCCCATCTCTACTATAAATAGAAAGAAATTAATTGGCTAACTAATATATATAGAAAAAATTAGCCGGGCATGGTGGCGCATGCCTGTAGTCCCAGCTACTTGGGAGGCTGAGGCAGCAGGATTGCTTGAGCCCAGGAGTTTGAGGTTGCTGTGAGCTAGGCTGACGCCACGGCACTCACTCTAGCCTGGGCAACAAAGTGTGATGCTGTCTCAAAAAAAAAAAAAGTAAATGTACTCAAATTCTTAGTGATGCTTAAGAATGAAAATTCATGCCATTTTTACATAGCAGCCAAACATTTTACTGCAGCAGATTTGGTACTCTCATCTACCATCGTGTAGAAATTGGTTTTATCAGCAGCCACCTTTAGAGGGAAGAAATACTCATATTCTTTGAAGTGTAAGATTATCTTTAGTCTTTCTGGATGTTTTTAAGCTAATGGAAACTCAGATACACTGTATAAAATTAAGCCATTCAAACTTGAGCAACATAAACTTTTTATTGTTGTCCAGCACCTGTGACAGTTTTATGTCTCTCTCTAAAGGAGAGGAGAAGTTTGGAGCATTGTGAGCCTTTCAAAGGAAAAGAGGAGTGGGTAGGCAAACCCAGAGATGCTATAAGAACAAGCCCACACCTGACATGCTCCCACCAGTCTGCTTTATCATTCCTTTTTAAAAGTCTGGAATAATATGTAGCAAAACAAATAAATTACTTTTCATCTCTCAAAAAGTAAGTTCAGAGGTTGAAGCTGCCTAGACCGGGCTTCTGGCCAAGTGCCTCCAAAGAAGTGAGCTTTCCTTTTCAACTTCCTTAGCGCCAACCAGTAGGAGACAAGAAGCCCCTATTTTCCACATCTCAGGATTCCAGATGGTACTTAGTTTGACTTGGGATCTCGTTGCTTGGGCATTTCTCCTCCACCCTCCAAATCCATTTCTGCAGCAACTGACATACATAGGATCTGGAGGTACCGTGTGGTGGATGCTACAAAGAAAAATTTGACTTGAAACTGGGAAGGGGTCAAGAAGGCTGAGTTTTAAGTGGCACTGAATGGGACTGGGCCTGAGGGGAGTGGTTCAGTTAAGCTGAATGGGTTAATAACAAACAGGAAGGGCAAAGGTGTTTTGGGATCCTAGATTTGCAGAAAAGGCAGAAACCAAGCCATATAACAGCTGAGCTGACTTAAGGACTCAAGGCTTACCCACAATCCTTCGGAGGCAAAGAGGCCGTCTGTGCTCTGGCACTCTGATGATGAGGAAGTAAAAGGGCAAGCCTGAGAGGGCAATGGCAATGCCGATGAGGGAGTTGATGGTATCACTGTAAAGTGGAACAGCCACCAAGAAGATGGTGCAGAGGCAGAAAACAATGGGGAAGAAAATGCTGAGCTAAGAACACAAGAGGAGACACAACTGGGGGTTAGACAGCTCAGGATTCTTAACAGCTAAAATAACTCCACCTCCCATAAAGACCAGAGCCCTGAGCCTTCTTGCCATCCCTTTAATCCCAACACTGCCACCACCAAGTGCTAGGCAAAGGTTTCTGAATCAACTGCTTTGTAAATATCCCCTGTAGCAGCAGCTCTAGCTGTTTTAGATGGGACAGAGGTAGGATGAAGGTGCACTACCTTGAGGGGACGAGGTCGATCTGGCTCCTTCCAGCGTAGATAAAGCTGACCCACAATAGAGAGCCCCACAAAGAACCAGTAGCTGAAGCTGTAGTAGTTAATGAGCTGGAAGATGTCCTCCACACACAAGTAGATCAGTGCCATGATACCCTGTAAGTGTGAGCCCAAGTCAGTTCCTCTCATAGCCTTTGTTACTCAAAGTGCTTTTACTCCCTTTATCCCCAACAAATCCACTTCCTGTCAAGTCTTCAAGTCTCCTGGTCCTCTTCTGTCCCACTCCCTTTAGCATCCCAGTTTCAGTACCTTATTCTTTCTCTACTAGAAGTCAATAGCCTTTCAACTGGTTTTCAACCCATTCTTCAAGTTAATCTTTTATAAAGCACAACTCAAAACAATCCCTCAAAAGTCTTACGTAAGATCTTCCCATAATAGCTCCAACCTACATTTCCAGCCATTTCCACCTCTTACCTCCTACTACAGGTTGAATATCCCTAATGTGAAAATCCAAAATGCTCCAATGAGCATTTCCTTTGTATCAGGTCAGCACTCAAAAGTTTCAGATTTTGGATTAGGGATAATCAACTTGTACTCAACCCCACACTGCTTTACCTTGGGACTTTCTGATGATAAATCCCATCACTACCATTTGGAATCCTAACCTTCAAAATACACTATTCATCTAAGAAATATTTCTTCATTCACCCTCTACCTATGGAAGTGATCGTTTCCTCTCTTAAATATTATATCATTCACTATTTGTCATGGCAATCAATTGTCACAATGTAATCCATATACTTTATGCCTTATCTTAGACTACAGGTGGCTATATTCCTCACAGCAGTTAGATTCTGTAGCAGTCAGCAGGGCCTTGCCCACAGTGGGTGTTCTGTTCCACCAACAGTTTTTCTATCAGATTTCCTTTAGAGCTTTCAGGGAGCCAGAACATTTACTTTACTGTTACTAAAGTTTCCCCATAATCTGGCTTTTAGTCTTATCCTTAAGATCACTTACATTGAAGAGCAGAGAAGGCACTGGTGTGAATCGCTCAACATGGATCATGCAGATGGCATCAGGGAGATGGCCTTCTCTTGAGCCCACAAAGAAAAGCCTGTGGTGGGTAAGACATGAGAGGCTGAGAAAATTGTGGGACACAGTGCAGCCTGGTTCACCTGCCACATAGCCCTCCCTCTCTGCCATCCCTTCCTTCAAAAGAATTTGAATAATATGGAATGGAGTTCAGCATTGAGATTAGTGAGAACTGGAGGCTGCTACTAATCAGAACAAGAAAGAGGTGGTATCATTTGGAGAACACAACGATTAAAGCCCATGGGTCCTATAAGTTCTACCATCCCTGCCCCAGCAAAAGATACTACTGTTACCTAGAAGCAGCCACAATAGAGGCATTGAGGCCACCAAAGCAGGAAAATGCAACTGCGAGTGGAATTACCCAGTTGAATACTCCAAAAATCTGGTCTGCAAAAGTCTAAGGGAAAGGAATAGAAGAGTCATTAGCAGGACCTAAAAGGGATGAAAGGTATAGACAAGCATGCCCCCAGATTCCCCCTACTGGAAATCCAACCCGTCTTCTACAGTGGAGGTAACAGGACCTTCTTGGAAGCTTTGTATCCTAATTGAACTCCCTTTAAGGCTGTCTACCCCCTTTCCAAGACTTTCAAGAGTTGGGATATATCCAGTAGCCCACAACACACCCTCAACCTTCTCCTGCTAGGGAAAATCCTTTACCACAGCAACAGCATCACTGGCCAAGATGTCCCTCATGTCTAGCACGGTGTAATAGGCCACATTGGTCAAGATGTAGATGATGGTGACAATGGGCATGGAAATGCCAATGGAGAGGGGCAGGTTCCTACAGCCAAGCAAAATAAAGGACACATTAGTTCCACAGTCACATCCCTATCTCTCCTTTAGTCCTTGGACTCTCCATGCCACACCAGTCTTTCCAGGGTTGGAGACTCTTGCTGCATTTCCTCAGTGCATTTGTCTTTGAGGTTGCCTAGGATATTGGCTGAAGCTCTGAACTCTTAAGAACTAAAGAACATAGGGGAAAGGCATATCAAATTAGTGGGAAAGGCTGTCCAAAAAAAAAAGAAGAAGAAGAAAAAGGATTAACAAAGAACTATGTCATAGCATAATATCAGCACAGGAAGATGGAGGGTTATTTTGTTTTTTACACCCAAAGGTCTCTTGGTGTTAGGATTCCATCTCTAAGATAATCAACATTGGAAATTTTGTCTCAAGGTTGAGAAATAGAAAAAAATTATGAAGACAAATGGTGAAATCTAACATCTCCAGAGGATAAGACAGATCTTCAGTACAAACAGCAGTGTGTGTATCTGAACAAGCAACTGGGGAGACACGTCCACCCACCCCTTCCCTCAGTTTGAGAACCTTGGGAGCACCCTAGCTAGTGGCCAAAAGAAAGATGCAAAGACCCCTCCAGGTCCCTGTAGCCCAATAAAGCCATGAT
Source organism: Mirza zaza (assembly GCA_008750895.1). Classification (NCBI taxonomy): domain Eukaryota; kingdom Metazoa; phylum Chordata; class Mammalia; order Primates; family Cheirogaleidae; genus Mirza; species Mirza zaza. Next base: position 17,432 of record VSMD01048727.1, read on the forward strand.
CTTTATAAATATCCTTGACAGTAAGATTGTCAAAAAGGAGAGGAGAGGGGGAAATAGTCTTGCGTCACTCGGCTTCTGTCCAGTAGGTGGAAGCACCACCCGGGCCTTGGTCCTGTTTCTATAATCGCTGCTCCCATAGCTGCAACACTCTAGTGTATACCAAGAATGCTCTCTGTTTCTCAAGCTGTTTACACTGGTAAGAGAATTGTTATTCTTTTGACTCGAAAATTTACAGAAACTCCACTCCCTGGCAAATCTTAGTTCCCAGAATCATAGAATTTTAAAGCCAGGAAAGGCCCTGGAGACCATATAATTCAACTCCCTCAATTACAGTTGAGGAAACAAGCAAAGAGATGGTGCGGCAATTCCTTCAAAGCTACTCAACAAATCATTGGAAGGACAAACTCCAGTCCTTTGACTCCCTGCCCAGGGCTCTTTTCACTCTGCCTGACTACAGGGTAAAATCTTTTTTTTTCCCCAGCCTCTTCCCTCCCCTCCTTAAATCTATTCTAAAAGTAAATAATAAGGCCAGGCGCGGTAGCTCATGCCTGTAATCCTAGCACTCTGGGAGGCTGAGGTGGGTGGATTGCTCAAGGTCATGAGTTCGAAACCAGCCTGAGCGAGACTCCGTCTCTACCAAAAATAGAAAGAAATTAATTGACCAACTAAAAATATATATACAAAA
>VSMD01048728.1:0-30169 GCA_008750895.1 Mirza zaza
TGTTATAGATTTATTTGATACTGGAACCGAGTCTACAAGTTCAGACCCACAGGTAACGGACTGCTTCGTGGTTGTCGGAGGCTAGTGTGCATTATTTCTGAGGATTACATATAAGACGCGACACAGAAAACAGATGGACAGACAGATGGACATAATCGTTAAGACAACAGACGCTAAAACGTGCCTTAGTGTCCACGTGATTGATCCAAGGCAGGGACCCTTCTAAGGTGGGGACCCGAGTGATTGATCTATAGCAGGGTGGCTTCCTGCCACCAGGCGCTGACTGGGCTGCATGTGCACTAGGCGCCTGGGACAGAAACGGGCTTGGAACCAAAAACTGGGGAGCCTGCCCTCCCAGTGGTGACCTCCCTGTGCCCAGCCCCACCTCCGAGTGTCTGCTCTTCATGAAGAAACAGGTGGTGACAGGGCTGATGTAAGCAGCAGAGGCCTGTGGTGGCCCTGGGCAAACCCGTGACACGTGAGGTGGGGAGACAGAGTCCAGGCGCAGTAGCTCTTCTTGGCTCCTTAACACTGTGCATGAAGAGGGGCACGGGTGCGAGGGAGGAGAGGAGGATGAGCACCGTTCATCCGGGGATTAGCCAACCCAAGTCTCCTCCCTTCTTGGCAGCTCCAGAACATTCCCTTTGGCCGACGGCCACAGAAATGAGCGCCTGCCAAGACACATGGAGGAGAAAGAAAACAAGACACCAAAAAAGCCTAAAAAACAAACAAAATCCCCGCCCCAGGAGAGGAGAAGAACAAACAGAACTCCTGGACCAAGGTCACACCGGATTCGGGAGACATCCTGCACCCCGCACCCCAGGGAGAGGAAACACGATCCGTGTCTCGCCCCTTTGCTCAAGGAAACTGCCACCCCACCCTGAGACTCCAACTCACTGGCCTTTAGTGTCTTTTTAGTTTTTTTAGGTTTTTTTCTTTTTAATACCCAAATCATCAATTTTCAAAGCTTAAAAAAAAAATTTTTTTTTTTTTTTTTTTTGCTTAAAAAAAAGTCTAAAACTGCCACACAAACCGATGAGGCAAGCCCCAGGCCTGGCCTTTCCGCCTGGTGGACTGCTGTCCCACAGGCCACCAGAGCCCAGCTCGGCACCATTGGGGCAACCGTCCCGCAGCTGGCTCGCCCTGGACTGCTTTGTTCCAGTCTGGGTGGGTGCCAACGGCCGGCGGCATCGCTAAGTAAGAAGGGGAAACAGCCCACCCTTCCTCGAACACCTTCCATCTGGGCTGAACTTTTTGGGAATGTATAAGTTAACTGGACGAAGGAGGTGGGAGGTGGAGAAAAATAAATACCAAGAGCTCAGTCCCAGGGCCTCCAGCGTCGGCTCAGCCTCCGGGGCGGAGATAGCCTCCAGAGAGGAGACCCAGTTGTCCCCATACTGCGCTCTGAGCCTGACTAGTCTCTGGTCTCCCCGACAGGCGCCTACCCTGGGGGGCTTGAGTCTCAGAGGGAGAAAAGGGGCCAGCCCCGTAGACACTGTCCTCTCGCTCTGGCCCGACTCACATCTGGTCCCAGGCTCCTGCCCAGCCAAGAGGCTGGCCTGCTTGTCTAGGAGCTCCGGGAGGAATAGGGCCTGGCCCTCCTGGCCCGGAACTGGCCGCTGGTCCCGCTGCTGGCTGCTCTGGGCCGGCCCACGCTCAGGCCTGCTCCTTGTCGGCCCTCCACAGCCGCTCCTTCACCTCAGGCGGCAGCGTGTTGAACAGGTCCTCCTCCACCACCAGGCCGCTGCGCTTGAGCAGCGGGCACTCGCCCAGCTCCACGGGCAGGCACTCCAGCCGGTTGCCCCGGAGCTCGATCTGCGTCAGGTTGGTGAGCTCGCCCACCCGCGAGGGCAGCGACTGCAGCACGTTGTTACCCAGGTGGAGGGCCCGCAGCTTCCGGCACTGGAAGAGCTCCGGAGGGAGCGCCTCGATCTGCGGGGAGGAGCAGGCGGTGAGAGTGAGGTGGGTGCCTTTGCGTTCCCTTCCGTCCTTCCCCCAGGCGTCCTTTTCAGATTCCCATTTCCGCTCCCCACGGCCCCAGGCACCAGCACAGTCTGCGCCAAAGTCTGGCCAACTGTCCACCTGTACGGCAGGTCTCGCTCTTGCAGTCACTTCCTCTAGGAAGCTTTCTCAACCTCCTGGGTCCCATGGCAGCCACATCCCCCTCACAGCACTGATCTTTCCATCTGTCACTCTGGGACTGTGGCTCTTAGAGGGTAGGCTGGACCTGTCTTGTCCCCCGCTGTCTCCCAGCACCTGGCACCCCAGGAAGCATATCCCACTGGTAAGCTACTGCCACCCGCACACACCAGCGCTTACCAGGAGCCAGGCTGCTGGTCCTGCCCAGCTTAGGAATGACTTATGAAAGCAGAGTGGCATGCTGAGAAAATGCCACCCACTTAATTCTTTCTGAGAATTGGGGAGAGTTCACGGATGGGGTGAACATCCCAGCTGTGTGACTGTGCCCTCCTGGACCTCAGTTTCCCCATATGTCAAGTCACAGGGTAAGCATGAGTATAAATGGCCTACTACTGAGAGCCCCTTCCTTCTGATTGTACCAAATGTGAATACAAGAGTCTTCCCTCATCTGCAGGTTCACTTTTTGCTGTTCCAATTATCTGCGGTCAACTACAGTCCAAAATATTAAATGAAAAATTCCAGAAAGAAACAATTCATAAGTTTTTCCTGTTTTGTTTTTGTTTTTTTAGAGACAGGGTCTCACTCTATTGACCAGGCTGGAGTGCAATGGTATCGTCATAGCTCACTGCAGCCTCGATCTCCTGAGCTCAAGTGATCCTCTTGGCTTAGCCTCTCAAGTAGCTGGGACTACAGGCACGTGTCACCATGCCCAGCTCATTTTTCTTATTTTTGTAGAGATGGAGTCTCACTATGTTGCCCAGGCTGGTCTTGAACTCCTGGCCTCAAGCAATTCTCCTGCCTTGGCCCCCCAAAGTGCTGGGATTATAGGCGTGAGCTACCTCGCCCGGCCCAATTCATACTTTTTTTTTTTTTTTTTTTAAAGACAGAGTCTTGCTCTGTCCCCTGGGCTAGAGTACCACAGCATCAGCCTAGCTCGCAGCAACCTCAGACTCCTGGGCTCAAGCGATCCTCCTGCTTCAGCCTCCCCAGTAGCTGGGACTAAAGGCACATGCCATCATGCCTGGCTAATTTTTTCTATTTTTAGTAAAGATGGGGTTTTGCTCTTGCTCAGGGTTCATGATGGTCTCGAACTCCTGAGCTCAAGAGGTCCTCCTGCCTCAGCCTCCCAGAGTGCTAGGATTATAGGTGTGAGCCACTGATGCCCAGCCTTTAACTTAAAAGTTTTAAATTGCACGCCACTCTGAGTGGTGTGATGGTCTTACACTCTCTGGCTCCATTCTGCTCAGGATGTGAATCGTCCCTCTGTCCAGCATATCCACACTGCATCTGCTACTTAGTAGCCGTCTTGGTTATCAGATCAACTGTCACAGTATCACAGTGCTTGTGCTCAAGTAGCCCTTATTTTATTTAACAAAGTATAAAGAGTACTATGCCTCATTTTTAAATTAAACTTTATCACTGCTATGTATGTATAGGAAAAAACATAGTATGTATAGGGTTTAATACTATCTGCAGTTGCAGGCATCCACTGGGTGTCACGCAATGTATTCCCTGTAGATAATGGGGGACAAGTGCAACAGGCTCACTCTGAGCACTGATACCATTAACTCGTTCAACCCACAAAACTACCTGTAAACACACTTCCCATTTTACCGATGGAGTAACTAAGGCTCTAAAGAAGCCAACTAGCCCAGAGATTCTGTCGGTAAGTGGTAGAGCCAGGATTTGAACCTGGTTCAACAGCCCATGCTCTGCTACCATCCACAGCACTGGTGGAGCAAGGAGCAAACTGTGGGGCCAGAGGGGGGCCATGCTGTGTCTCCCAGCATGCAGGAAGAGCCTCGTGAACACCAGCTCCTTCCCTGCCCTCCTGTGTGCAATCAGCTACAGACACGCATTCTTGCTGGGCCTGACTCCTTCAGATATGGCGGGCAGGAGCCAGGAGCCTCGGCCCCAATCCCAAGTGAGGACGACGGAAAACTGTATGGTAACCTCTCAGGCTGCTCTATCACTGTCTCCATCCCCCTGCCAAGGAGACTGAGGCCTGGAGAGGTGAAAGGCCACTTGTCCACAGTTTCGCCCTCTCAGAAAGGGGATGTAAGAGGGGATGGAAGCCTTGCTTTCTCCCGCTCAGAGCCCTGCTGTGTTCCCGTTCTGCCTCGGTTTCGGGGCAATCTTGGGAAGTCGCTTTGCTGGCCCAGGGCCTTAGTGCCCCCATCTATAAAATGCAAAGGGTTGCACTAGGAACGCCTATCCACTGGGATACTCTGCAGCTGAGGACTTTTCTGAAGACTTGAACCCCAACCTTGCAGGCACTTGCTTTCCCCAGCTAGTTTTGGAGGACCCCAGTTCCTGATGTGCTGCTTGGCAGGGTGTCCAGAGGCTGTGGCCAGGCATAGGCCATGCCCTGAGGGACACTGTGGATATTTTGAAGGAGATTCCTAACCCTGGGTATCCAAAACTACCCACGCTGTGCGCGAAGGTCAGGAATGGGGCAGAGTGGCAGGTTTGTCCAGTGCATCCCAAACCTGGCTTCCCCCAGGGGACTCCAACTTTCCTGATCAGTGGGCCTGCCCCAGGCCCCGAGGGAGTGAAACAATCTAAGATTTCACCTCGCCCCTGCCTCATAATGTGGGGAAGGGAGACAAAGACTGGTTAATGGTTAATTCATGGAGGAGACAGGCGGGCTGGCAGTAAGGACTTGAGGAAGAGGACAGCTACTAAGCTGTCAGGGGTCTGGAGGGCCGGGACCCTCCAGTCTGAGTGAAGCTGGAGAAGGTGAGTCCTGTGCTAGGCCAGGAAGGACAGGACGAAGCTGTAGGACGCTAAGGGGAGAGGGCAGATGGGAAGTGGGCTCTGCAGGGCACTGGAGCCAGGTCCTTCCTAGAAAGGCCTCACTCCCACCCTGTGACCTCCTCTGATGATACAGGCTGCTCAGGGGCAGCAAGAAAGGCTCCGGCCAGTTAGCAGCAGAGCAGGTGCACACAGGCAGGTCTGGCACCAGAGCTCCCTCCCTGAAAGTCCCCCTCCCCAGAACACCCCCTGCCCAAAGCCAGTGAGCTCTCTGTAGGCTCCGCAGAAAGAAGAGGAAGCACATTTTAGTCGCTTGAGTCCCTACCACAGCCACACCATCCTTTGGACCTGTCCTTCCCTGCTGAAGTGTTGGTTGTCCATGGAAGGCTTGAAGAGTTTCCCATCACCCAACCCCGTGCTCTCCTGCCTCCTCAGGGACTGCAGGGGCTCCCCAGTCAGTGCTGAAATGGCCTCCGCCATCCTGGGCTTTGGAGCAGATAGCCCTCCCAGGAGCCTTCTGGGGCTGCGCCATCACTTCTTGGCTCCCAGCCTTCCTGCTCGACCATCCAGAATGACACTGTCTCTATCCTCAGTTCACCACCACCCAGCTCCTGTCGCCGCCCACCCTTGACTGTTTGGCTAGAGTCACCTGCATCATTCCTCATCCACCCGACTCTCCACCCACCGCATGCCTGCATCCTTGGGCCTCACCCGGCCCTCCTACTCCGCCGGCCCTCTGGGGGGCGCAAGGCAGACTCCGGTCCTTCTTCCTCTCTGCTCTCCCTGGTGATCCTGTCCAGGGCCCCTCTTTACCTATGTGCCTGGGGGTAGGATGATGCCTCGAGCTTCAGGTCAATTCAACATGGTCCCCGGGATGTCCTAGGGCCCCGCCCCACACAGGACAGACCCTTGCCTCTCTGAAAATCTGTGCCTGCTCCAGCTTGTCTCAACGATCCTCCATCTACCCAGTGAGACCACTCCCTCCCCCACCATTTCTCACGTCCTGTGGATTCTATCTCCGACTCTATCTCCAAAGTCTCTCCCTAATCCGGCCACAAGGCCACAACTCTCCATTCCTGGCAGCCTCCCTGCCTCTCACACCCCACCCCCCTCACTGCAGCAAAAGGAACCAATCAAAACTACTAGTCAGCTCATTCCTTCATCCACACAGTCAACAAGAATTCTGTGAACACTTGCTATTCGTCAGGTCTTGAACAAAAGAGCCAAGATACTACTAGTCTGAGCTTATGGCTGGAGAGGGGATAAGACTCGAACAAAGGAGAGACACCTAAAACTGAAGTGGAGGCTCTGCTCCTCCCATCAGACCCAGCACAGCCCTGCCCTGCCCTGCCCACCTCGAGGTTCCCTGGCAGCTCCACTCAGCCACCAGCTCTCTGTTCCTCCCAGCCAGAACCTACTAGAACCCGCTGCCTTCTTATTTCAAGATTGTTCTTTTTTAGGCACCAAAGGAGGTAAGAAAAGCTTTTTCTTTCTCTGCTGCACCCCTTTTATAAAAGGATTTGTTCTGTAAAATTTGGATCCAGTCAAAAGGACCAAGAAGGCCACAATGTGGCCTTAAGGCCGCAGGTTCCCCACCCCTATACGAGACTCTCCCTTTCCTCCATACCTGGCTATCTCCTCCTGGTCCTTCAGGAGCCAGGTGAAATCCAACCCCCCTACTCCCACCCCAGGACAACTCCTCTGTGTTCCCATGAGTCTCGTGCCCCAGCGGAGCTCTGTGGCACTGTGTGCTAACTGCCTGGTCACCTGTGGGGCTTGTTCATCCCCATGTCCCCAGCACCTCCCTCTGCAGCTGGACAAGTGAGCAAACCAATGAACACCTGCCTTGCAAACCAGGGGAAACAGCACCCAAGGGCTGGAGTGGCCACACTCAGACCTCCCAGTCACCACAGTCTAAGGTGGCTCCAAGGGGCCATCACACCCAAGGGGGAGGAAGGAGAAAGGCTCATGCCTCAACCTTAAAAAGAGGAGCCTACTTGGGATTGGCCCTAGTGAACTTCTTCCCTATAAAGGCCTCTGGTACTGCAGGAGGTGGGGACAGGATGTGATTAAGCAGTGTGCTAAACAGGGTGTCCAGAGGCTGTCCTTCCTCCGGGACAGCATGCCTGCCGCCAGCTCCCTTCCTGAGGGGTGACCTCAGCCAACAGGCACGATACTAACAGACAAGCTTGGTGTGAGGAGCTGGGGGTGGGAGACAGGATGGAGAGTCCAACACAGTACACCGACAGAGCGGGCATCGTAGAGTTGTGGGTGAGAGTCTGAACAAACTCTAGGGGCAATCTGGCTCCAACGCCGCGCTGTGGGTAAGCCGCTGGGGCTCCCCTCTGCATAGTAAAGAAGCTAGGTTTGTCCGGTGCATCCCAAACCTGGCTTCCCCCAGGGAACTCCAACTTTCCTGATCAGTGGGCCTGCCCCAGGCCCCACCTCATCCTGCTACACGCTCACATTCCTGCCTCATAACGTGAGGGAGGGAGACAAGGACTGGTCACAATCTCTAATGCATGGAAGAGACAGGCAGGCTGGCAATAAGGACTTGAAGCTTGGGGGCAGAGGAAGGGGCGAAGGGTTAAACAAGTAGCCAAATGAATAAAGATGATTTTGAACAGTAAAAAAAAAAAAAAAAAAAAACTTGAGGAAGAGGACAGCTTCTAAGCTGTGAGGGGTCTGGAGGGCCAGGACCCTCCAGTCTGAGTGATATTGGAGAAGGACAGGACGGGGCATTTCAGGGGCCACCTTCCTTAACATCTGAGGCTGCCACAGATACCGTGTTTCCCTGAAAATAAGACAGGGTATTATATTTATTTTTCCTCAAGAAGACACCCTAGGGCTTATTTTCAGGGGATGTGTTTTTTTTTAAGTACAGTGCAACAATCTACATTTATTCAAATACAGTTAAGTCGTCTTCTTCTGGAACATAACTCTGCAAACTCCAAATTCCATCCTGAATTTCTTGCAACTCTATTTCCTTTAGAACCATTGGCCCCAATCTCTCATGTCGAGCAATAGAGCTCTCATTGCGACTCTATTTCCTTTATTTATTTATTTATTTTTTGAGACAGAGTCTCATTTTATTGCCCAGGCTAGAGTGAGTGCCGTGGCATCAGCCTAGCTCACAGCAACCTCAATCTCCTGGGCTCAAGGGATCCTACTGCCTCAGCCTCCCCCGTAGCTGGGACTATAGGCATACCGCCACCATGCCCAGCTAATTTTTTCTATATATATTTTTAGTTGGTCAATTAATCTATTTCTATTTTTTTTAGTAGAGACGGGGTCTCACTGGGCTGGTTTTGAACTCCTGACCTTGAGCAATCCGCCCACCTCGGCCTCCCTGAGTGCTAGGATTACAGGCGTGAGCCACCACGGCCCACCGACTCTATTTCCTTTAGAACCATTGGCCCCAATCTTTCATGTCGAGGGCTAAAGCTCTCATGGGGCAGATGAGAAGGGCTGCTCGTCTTCTTTCCTGCTCCGTGAGGAAATGCATGGGTTGTGCAGATGCGCTGCGTAGCCACGCCCATCGCTAGGTCTTATTTTCGGGGTAGGGCTTATCTTGCGCAAATGCTTGGAAATCCTGCTAGGACTTATTTTATGGGTAGGTCTTATTTTCGGTGAAACATGGTAGCTTTTTCTGCAAGGACTCAGCAATGCTGGTGGGAGGCAGATGGCAGCGGTGTGCCTGGCACAGCAAGGACACAGAGTAAGTGCTTAATAAATCAACAGGGGCTGCCTTAGGGCTATTACGCCACAGGCAAAGGTGGTGGCTTCGCCAAGCACTTTGGGAAGCTGAGGCAGGAGGACTGCTTGAGGCCAGGAGTTTGAGGCTGCAGTGAGCTATGATGACACCACTGCACTCTAGCCAAGGTGACAGAGCGAGACTGTCTCAATAAAAAAAAAAGGGTGGTGGCTGAAGCAGCTCTCCTCTGTCTCCAGGCCCCTGGCCTCAGGCTTCCATTCCCACCTCCTTGCTGCAAGAATCTTCACCTGAAAGTAAGGCCTAGGAAGCCCTGTAGGTCCCCAAGAGGGGCAGACAGGGGGAGGTCCCCCCAGTGGCTGCGGCTTTGTTTCTGTTGTGGAGGCTGTACCACAAAGCCACAGGAGTACCCCACCCTGCCTGCCTCCACCAAGGGGCCCTTGGGTGGGGGCTTCCCCAGCAAAGCAAGGGACTGGTGCACAGGGGCCACCAACAGTCTCAAGGGCGTCTTGAGGGCATGACCTCCCGTACTGCCAGCAGCAATGGTCTGCACAATTTCCTCTCCAGAAAGGCAAGTGGTGATAAGCCAGCCTCATCTCAGCCCAGCTCTGCCCTTCACCAGCCGGGTGCACAGGAGGGGCGTGAGCCACGCTGGGAGTTGCACAGTGTGACTTCACCTCAGCCAGCACAGGCCACCCCAATTTCTGTCTCTGGTGGATGCAGATTGGCCCCTTTGCTCCAAATCTGGTCTGGAATGAGCTGAGGAAGATACCACAAGCTCTGGGCTAAGTCCTGTTTCCTACCAACCGCCCTGACAGAGAACCATGGGCCTTGGACCTCCTGCCCATGCACATCCCAGGGGGAGAAGAACCTGTTTCAAGGCCATCTTGGGGACAGGCACTGCCTGGCCATACCACCTCTCCTGGCAGAAGAACTCCGCAGCATTATGTGGCAAAGATAGGCTCCCAAGCCCAGAGATTCTGATTCAGTAGGTCTGTGGTGGGGCTTGGGAGTCTGTATCTTGAACAAACTCCCTCCTAGTGGTTCTGAAAAACCCAGTGAGGACTTCACACCCAAGAGCATCAACTCTCCTAGACGTTGGGCCTCCTGAGCATCCCACCACAGGCCACAGCCAGTCGCCCACCCAGCCACACACTGAGCCGTGGCCAGGCGACTCACCCGGTTGGCCGTGACGGCCAGATTCTGGAGGTTCTGCAGGAGGCCAATGTCGGCGGGGAGGAAGGTCAGGTTGTTGTGGCTGAGGTCCAGGTAGCGCAGCTTGCGGCAGTAGAAGAGCTGGGTGGGGATCTTCTCGATCTTGTTGCGGTTCAGGTAGAGGCGCTCCAGGTTGGTGAGGTTGCCGATCTGGATGGGGATGTAGGCGATGTGGTTGTACCACAGCTTAAGGCAGGTGAGGCGGTGCAGGTGCTGGAAGCTGATGATCTCCTCGATCGTCTTGAGGTTGTTGTCCTTGAGGTCAATCTCCTGCAGGTTGTGGAGGCTGAAGATGGAGTGGGGGATGCGCTCCAGGTCGCAGCGGATCAGCTCCAGCTCGGTAAGGTTCACCATCTTCTTGAGGCTGTTGAGGACGATGAGCTTGGTGCCCTCGTTGTTGATGGACAGCTTCTGCAGATGCACACCCACGTCCGTGACCACCTGCGGCAGCTTGCTCAGGTTGCTCTTGAGCCGGAGCACCTTGAGGCGCTTGAGCTCCCGCAGCCCGTCGATGACGATGTAGCGGTTGTTCTCAGCGCTCAGGTTGCCGGTCAGGTGCAGCTCCTCCAGCGTCTTCAGGCTGTAGATCCACAGTGGGATCTCCTTGATGTCAGTGAACTTGATGTGCAGCGCCCGCAGGTTCTCACGCAGGAAGGCCAGGGCGGGAGCCTCGATCTTGGCAGCCGTGTGATAGAGCCACAGCTCCTTGAGGCCCGTGAGCTGGGCAATGCTGGGCGGGATGGTCACGTCGGGGATCAGCTCCAGCTTCAGAACCTCCAGTTCCACCAGGTCAAACACGGTGTCGGGGATGCCGCTGAGCATGAACAAGTGCAGCTCCAGCTTGTCCTGCGCGTTTTTGGTGAGCCGTTGCCGCAGCTTGTCTAGCGTCCACTCGTTGTTGAGGTTCAGCTGCCGCAGCTTGTTCTCACTCACCTCCGACAGGAAGACGGCAAAGCGCTTGGAGTACAGAGGGTCGTACTGGTCGATGAGGTGCAGCATGAAGGCAAAGTCGTTCTTGACGTCGGGGATGTCACTGTAGCTGCTCTCCTCGCGGATGGACTCGAACGAGTACTTCTTGAGGGAGCGCCGCAGCATCCACCAGAGCGTGTACATACAGATGAGGCCGTAGAAGATGACCAGGCTGATATAGAAGGACGCCAGGATCTTGAAGAGCGTGGCCAGAGGGTGGGCGCACCGATAGGTGCGGTAGCCTGTCAGGCTCTCGATGTCCACAGTGCAGTCCACGTCGAACTTGATGTTGTGCACGTAGTAGACGGTGTAGCAGATGATGAGGATGAACTTGATCACCTTGATGATGGTCTGCCGCATGTAGAGGCGGTACACGATGTCCCCCTCCTCCACGTGGGTCCGGAACTTCTTTACCTTCTCAAACAGTGCCTTGGCCTGCTCCCCTTCCTTCTTGTCTAGCACACCTGTCTCTGAGCGGTCCACGATGCCCTGCTCAATCCGTGACTTGGTCCGCTGCAGCATGGGCACGGTGGCCTCCACGTCCTCACTGACTGTTGATGACTTCTTGTCCATGGAGCCGTTCATCTTGCTGAAGGCTGGCTTGGGGTCGCTCTCCTCCACCACTGTCTCCGACAGGGCCCGTGTGGTCCAAGGTGAGTCGAAGCACTTGAGCAGGATAGACACAAAGTGCTCCAGCTTCGAGCTGGTGCGTGGGAACTTGAACCAGAAGTTGCTGCAGGCCAGGAAGATGAGAGTGTGCAGCAGCACCAGGTAAGGGAAGTATTTGGCGAACCAGTGCAGCCGGTTCTCGTAGCACACGGCGTCCACATAGTTGTACTGGTGCCGGTCCAGGTCATACTTGATGCCAGTTGGGCCCGCGTCAGGGCTCGGTAGGATTGTGGAATTGGGGTAAGCGGGCTCTGGGCCAGGGGCTGCCCAGCCCCGGAATGAGTCGTTGCAGGAGTCCTTGGTGACCCACTTACAGGGCAGGCAGATCATCTTGTCCTGGGTGACCTGCAGTGTCCCCCCGAAGACGGCAATCATCAGCATGACGATGGAGATGTAGTCGGTGAACACATCCCACCACGGCTTCAGGATCCGGTACGCCGGCTGTGTGTCCGCAAAGTAGCGGAGCTCTGTCACCGGAATCATGGTTCAACCTGAAAGGGACCCACAGGAGGGGGTTACCACAGGGTGGCCTGGCTCTCTAGGGACCCAGGGTCAGGAAAAGAAGACAATGGGAATTCCATCATTGTCCATACTTCCACGTTGAATCTAGCTGGGAGTCAAAGCCTGGCCACTCCATGGGCCAAATGCCCTTCTGCAGAAACCATGTGGTCACCCGTGGGCTGGGAAACCACCGCGGGGGGGTGGGGGGGGCAGTCTACCATGTAACATACGGGAAGGCTGAGCACGTGAGGTTAGGGAACCACTGACCTCCCCAGCACAGCCTCCCTGCTCTCTGCCCTCCCCACCCCTGCATTCCAGTAAGAGCATTCGGGAATTCCCGTCTAGAGTCCACCCATTTAATGATTAGATTGAGCAGAGGGGCCTGTGTGGAACTCCCAGTTCACTCAGAATCCGCCGCTGTGAAGCTGTAGCAGTGATCCAAAGGGATTTCTGCAAAGTATGAGGAAAGCAACATGCAGAGGGGTGTAACATGAACTCACTTTTGTAAAACAAATAATGAAGTTTAAAACTTCTACATGTGTGCATAGTTACAGGTGTACAGGATTCCAGGAGCTCTCAGGGAAGACTACACTTCACACATGTAGGTGTAATGATGGGCTCCTGGGTGAGGTACCAGAGAGATGAGAGAACAAGACTGCCCTCCACCTCTAGCTGAGGGCCCTGGTCACATTAAGGCCTTCATGTAACAGCATCTCTGGCTGTGTGTGTGTAAAGGAATGAATAGCAGCAGCAGCCGACTCTCCCCCTGGAGCCCAATTTGGCTGGTTTTGGGTAGAGCCTGGGAATCTGATTTTTAACACATGGCTTTGGTGACAGTAATGATTAGCCAAGTTTGGGAAACGCTGGATCAGAAGCCACATTCAGGAAATCCAGCCTGTGCCACACAGGAGACCCCAACTAGATAAATGTGGGAGGGCTCTGCTCCTTGCCCATCAGTGCTCACCCTGCCAGGGTAGGCTGTTCTTATTAATACAATGGTTCTAAAGATTGTAATGAGAGGGAAAAGGTACTAGATGATCACTACAGAACATCTGGAAAAATATAAAAAAGCATAAGGGATTTTCAACATAGGCAAAGCAGGGAGGAAAAAAAAAGCGTAAGGGCAAATAAAGAAATTCCCTATAAAAACACCACCAAGAGTTACCCACTCTTAACTTTTCACTGAGTAATAATCTTCTAGTGCTTTCTTTTCTTTTTTTTTTTTTTTTGAGACAGAGTCTCACTCTTTTGCTCCAGCTACAGTGCTGTGGTGTCATCATAGCTCATAGCAACCTCATACCCCTGGGCTCAGGTGATCCTCCTGCCTCAGCCTCCTGAGTAGCTGGGACTACAGGCATATGCCACCACAACTGGCTAATTTTTCTATTTTTGGTAGAGATAGGGTCTCACTCTTGTTCAGGCTGGTCTCAAACTCCTTAGCTCAAGCAATCCTCCTGCCTCGGCCTCCCAGAGTGCTAGGATTACAGGCATGAGCCACTGGCCTGGCCTAGTCCATTCTATGTGTTTTTTTAAATACTGCTTTTATTTACACTTTATTTTCTAACTCTGAATCTAGAATTTAAACTGAGTTTTAAATACCCATGTCAAATGGGTCTGCTTCTCTTGGGAGAGAACAGGGTGCCCAGGTGATGGGACTGGGCCACCCTTTGATTACTGACAATATTAGTAAACACTATAGTAACAAACCCTTCAAGAACAAGAGCTCTGTACAAATGCCAAATGCTTCCTGTTCCTAGTCTTTCCAGGGAATGCTGGGATGGATAGGGAGGACAGGAGGGAAGCAGACCAGGACCCCATGTGAGGCAGGAGGAATCAGGGCACTCAGTAGAGGTGAGGATGGTCACAGCAGTTGCTGGGGGCCTGGACGTCTGCCAGGCACTAGGCAGGCCCTCCCTGCAGGCTCTCTCTTTTTTATTTTTATTTTTTTGAGACAGGGTCTGGCTCTGTTGCCCAGTCTGGAGTACAGTGGCATCACCATAGCTCACTTTAACCTTGAACTCCTAGACTCTGGCAATCCTCCCGTGCAGGCTCTCTTGGAGTTCCTTTGACACCTGGGAGGCAAGGCCACTAGCCCCATTCCACAGATGAAGGTGCTAAGGCTCAAGGAAGTGGAGTTAGCTGCCCAACATCACCCTGCTACTGAGTGGCAGAGCTGTGGCCAAACCCAGCAGGCCTGTCCCTCCACTGCTGAGCTTCAGTCCTCACCGCTGTGTAGGGCTTGCTCTCCGCTTGCCTGAGGCCCCACACAGGCAGTGCCAAGAGGAACGGGCCCAGGAGTCCGGCTTCCCGGCCCGCTGGGGTTCCCAGAGCTCAGGTCACTGTGGGGCCAGCAGACACCACCACCCACCTTAAGCCAGCAGCCCACGGGTCAGTCTTCCTAGTGAGGCCAGGACTCATGGGCCAGGGTAAGTGCCTGCCCCACAGGAAGGCCAGGCCCTCTAATGACCGGCTGGCCCCACGTACCACCCACACTCCCGGGAGAGACTGGCACTCGGGAAAGCGCTTTCTGAATCACAGCCTCCTCCACAGAGACACCCGTCCGTCCCTTGCTTCCTGGCTCCCTGAGTCCTCATCCAGGACAAGGGCCCAAAGATTGGGGACCACAAGTGAGGAGGGACCAAGACTAAAGGGCCTGAGGGTGTGCAGCAGCCTGCCATGAAGAATCAGAATGAGACTGCTAAGGGCAGGGAGCCAGCCATTTGGGGTGCGGGCACTTTATGAGCAGACAGGATGTGGCTGCAATACTACAATACTTCCCTCCATTTCTGAGGGGAGTGGGGTGTGCCTCCTCACACTGAGGCGCCACCTCGCCCTGCAGACGCCCTCCGACTCCTGGCGCTGAGGCAGGAAGCCTTCACAGCTCCGCTGCAGGGGTTTAGGAACCTGAGGCTCAGAGGTTAAACCACCTGCCCAAGGTAGGGAACAGTGCGTCCCATTCAGGTCTGTCAGCACTTACCCCCCTCCTTGGTCTTGCAGCATGTGCTGGGCTCTATTCGGCCCTTGGCTAGGCCCTGTGGGGAAAATAAAAGTGACCAAGGTATATCCCCCACCTTGGGGTCCTCTTGGTCTTGTGTGAGCCTGTGAGGAAGAGGACATGGAGATCCAGAGAGGCGGCGCTAAGAGGGGCCAGGCCTGGAGTCCAGAGCAGGCCTGGTCCAGCTTGCGCCTGGGCCATACCTGTGAGGATGACCTGTCTGGAGGGGTCACGCCCAGCTGCACCTGTGTTTCCTCCTCCCTTCTGCTGAGTGACTCTAGATACATCGCCGCCTCTCTCTGCTGGGGCTTTGGGGGGATCAGGAAAGAAGGTGCAGGTACCAAACCCAGGGCGTTAGTCCCCAGGGGTGCTGGGGAAGAGGCGCCCTGCCCTACAAGGCCCTCACCAGGAGATGACCAGGTGCCTGCCTGACCCTAGCACCGGCTGCTTGCCCCCATGTGGCTTTGCCCAGGATAGAAGAGGAATGCCAGCACCGAGCTGTGGGCCAGGCTGGCTGCCTCGCAGCGGGCTCCACACATGCACAACAGCACGATACTGCACAGGTGGTGAGGTATCTCGGCTGGTGTTTTCATCCTTCCTCAGCCTCCTTATCACCCCGGCAAGGCCAGGTGCTCTCTGAGAACCGGAGTCTAGTGCACACAGTAGATGCTCAATAAATTCAGATGTCCTCCCAGAGAGAACCTGAAAGGCACAGGGAAGGGTGGGCATGTGCAGGGCGTGGGCCCCACGTGTGGTGGGGAGGCAGCAGTTTCGGGTGGGTGTGGGCTGGGGTGGAGCAGGAAGCTGAGGCCAGCCTGGCCCAGACCTGCCTGCTTCCTGCCTAGCCCTGGGGCCTTAGGGTAGGAAGGGATCCCGAATCCCACAGGGAAGGAGCCCCAGTGCAGGGACTTGCCCAGGAGCTGGGTGACTCGGTGACCAGATATCCACATGAGAGCAGCTCCCTGTCACAGCCAGATGATGAGGGCTAAGGCCAGAACTCTCAAAGAAGCCAGGGGGTGCCCACTGTTTCCAGGTCCATTCTTCTCAATTTTTTTACATTGTGGTAAAATACACGTAACAAAATTTGCCATCTTAGCCATGTTTACATGCACAGTTCAGTGGCAGATAGTACACTGACAATGTCGTGCAGCCATCACCACCCATCGCCACCATCCTTCCCATCTTGTGAGACTGAAACTCTGCACCCGTCAATCACTAACCTCCCTGCCCCGCTCTCTGACAACCCTCATCTACTTTCTGCCTCTATGAATCTGACAACTCTAGGGACTTCATGTAACTGGAACCATACAGTATTTGTCCTTTTGTAACTGGCTTATGTCACTTAGCGTAGTGTCCTCAAGGTTCACCCACATTATAGCAGCTCAAAATTTCCTTCTTGATTTTTTTTTTTTTTTTTTTTTTTGAGACAAGGTCTCACTCTGTCTCCCAGGCTACAGTGGCATGATCATAGCTCACTGCAGCCTTCAACTCCAGGGCTCAAGTGATCCTCCTCCTTCAGCCTCCCCAGTAGCTGGGACTACAGGCATACACCACCATGCCTGGCTAAATGTTCAATTTTCAATTTTTTTTAGACAAAGTTTCACTTTGTCACCCAGGCTAGAGTGAGTGCTGTGGCGTCAGCCTAGCTCACAGCAACCTCAAACTCCTGGGCTCAAGCGGGCCTCCTGCTTCAGCCTCCTGAGTAGCTGGGACTACAGGCATGTGCCACCATGCCCGGCTAATTTTTTCTATATGTATTAGTTGGCCAATTAATTTCTTTCTATTTATAGTAGAGACGGGGTCTCACTCTTGCTCAGGCTGGTTTCGAACAGAGGCAGCCTTCAGACCCAGATCTGGGAGGGCACCTCAGATGTGGCAGACCCCATTCGATAGCCACCACTGGGGCACATCTCAGTGTGGTCAGAAAAGCACCAGGAGGGGAAGGGGGCATATTCAGGGAAGCAGGGGCCTTTCTCTAAGTTATGAAAACTGTCCTTTTTAAGGAAGTTTCCCACAGGCAGTGTATTTGTCCTCTCCCTGTAATTAGCCCTCCGCAGCTGGCACTGCCTCTAGCTGAAGTGTGGAACAGCTTCTCTCCCAGGCCTCAGTCTTCCTGTCTGGAAGGGAGCAGAGAATCTCAGAGATGTGTCCACCTTGTGTAAAAAGGAGACCGAGGTACCAAGGATTGTGTAGCCAGGCACTGCCCAAGCCTGGACTCTTCCCTCTCCTTTACCTGCAGCCCACCCCACGTCAGACAGCAGGGCTGTGACCCCAGAGCCACTGCTGCCACCATAGATACCCCTTGTCCCCGAACACTCCTGCTTTTATCCAGCAGAGAGGGAGAGGTGCCATCCAGGTCGAGGGCCCCTTGGGGCAGGTTCCCCATCCGTTACATGGGGATAGTGACAAATGCCCAGGGTAGGTGACTTTATCTCTCAGAGCCTCAGTTCCCCCCATCTGTGAGATGGGGCAAAGGAGAGGCCCTGCCTCACAGGGCTGTTGAAAGGCTAAAGCCTGAAATACTGAACACATACCAGGTTTGGGGCCAGAGCCGGGGGTGGGAGTGAGGAGGTGAGAGCAAAACAGACAGGGCCTGCCATTTCCCCCGACCCTCATCCCCCAACAATCCTGGCTTCAGTGGGATGAGTGAATGAAAAGTGCGTGGGAGAGTTAGGGCAGGAAATGGAAGAGGGAAAACCACCCAGAGGGCTCCCAGATACCTGGCCAAGAGACAGAGTTAGGTGGAGCCTGGCGCACAGTAGGCGGGCAAGAAGCACACCCTAGTGAGTTAAAGAAGCCACTGGAATGGGACAGGGCCTTTCTTTTTTTTTTTTTTGAGACAGAGTCTTGCTTTGTTGCCCAGGCTAGAGTGAGTGCCGTGGCATCAGCCTAGCTCACAGCAACCTCAAACTCCTGGGCTCAAGTGATCCTCCTGCCTCAGCCTCCCGAGTAGCTGGGACTACAGGCATACGCCACCATGCCCGGCTAATTTTTTGTATATATATCAGTTGGCCAATTAATTTCTTTCTATTTATAGTAGAGACAAGGTCTTGCTCTTGCTCAGGCTGGTTTCGAACTCCTGACCTCGAGCAATCCGCCCGCCTCAGCCTCCCAGAGAGCTAGGATTACAGGCGTGAGCCACCGCGCCTGGCTGGGACAGGGCCTTTCTAGTGGAATGACTCAGCTGTTCACATACCGCCCTTTTGGAAAAAAGCAAGATCCAGAAAAGTGAACAGACACGATCCCATATTGATAAACCCTTGACCAGCACTTCCTGCACCTTGGAGAGAAAATAGGAAGCAGAAATCTAAAATGGAAACTAGCTTTAACCAGAATGCATTATCTTGGTGATTAAAAAATAGTACAGAATGTTAAATAAATATAGCCTTAAAAAAAAAAAAGAAGCAGTTCTCAGTGTGGGGATTAGGTGTTCTTTGTAGCTTTGAGAGGGTGGTTTTGGAAGGCAACAGACAGGTCAGGTCAGGTATCTGCCCCAAGAAAAGGAGAATTTGCAGAGGATCCTGAATAGAAGACAACGATTAAAGGGTTTGAAATCTGGGTGACTGAGAAAAGACAAAAAAGATGTATGCTTTGTTGTCCTCTGGGCTCTGGCCTAGCTATTTTTCCTCCTTCCAGAACAGATACATCAGTTTCTGCTGAACACTGTGCTCCTAGAAGTCAGGGATTAACAGTGAGGTGGGAGCTCCCTGGCTGCACCCCGGTAAACTCAAGAGACAGTGGCAAGAGACCACCGTGGGGGCGGAGCAGGGGTAGGCTGGGAGCTTTGCAGGACAGGGACCATTTCAGACTCATCCCAAGCCCCTGGAGCAGAACTCAGATATGGAGGGTAGAGTAGAAGTTGCTGAATTGGACTGAGCCCAGGAAGGAGAGGCAGTGGGAAGGAGGATGGCAGATGTCTGGGAAAGACTCTAGGATAAAGATTCAGTCACGGGAATGTTCATCAACAGTGCTGTTTACACCTCAGGAGAACTGGGAAAAAACTAGGTGCTTGTTATTAGGCGAGGGGCTAAGTACTTACTAAATGATCGAAGGATGGAATACTAAGCAATAATGAAAGCACATTAAAGCAAAACACTTGATGCCATGAGAAAATGTTCAAGACATGTTAAATGCAAAAAGTAGGTAACAAAACTGTGTAGAGTAACCGCTCAGCCATAAATTATACTTTCTCTCTCTGTAGTGCTGTTTATAATCCTTTCTCACCCCAAACTTGCTTCTGTTTTTTATCATAAGTACAGGTTACTCAGATAATTAAGAAAAGTGATTTTGTTTAAAGATACAGGGTATTGCTCTGTTGCCCAGGCTAGAATGCACCGCCATCACAGCTCACTGCAGCTTTGAACTCCTGGCCTCAAGTGATCCTCCCGCCTCAGCCTCCCAACATGCTGGGTTTACAAGCATGAGCCACAGTGCCCAGCCTAAAAACAATTTTTTAAAATCACTATTTCAAAGAATCAAAAGTAGCTAAGACATTTGGGAGAATAAAGTAGGAGGAGACACTCTTCCAGATAGTAAAACTTACTATAAGGCCATAGGAATGAAAACAATACTGGTATTGATGGATAGATGGGTGGACCAAAAGAACCTAAGAAAGAATGTGGGAACAGTTCCCCAAGCTTCTGTAGACTTAAGACAAGAGAGTGTAGGCTTTGCAGGTTAGAGGAAAAGAATGGGCGTCCATAAGCAGTGTGGGCTCTCAGGCATTCACATGAAAAAGCATATACAGCCCCATCTCCCTTCTTACACAAAAATACATTCCAATGAATTAAAGACTCGAGGCAAAACCTGAAAATGTTCAAAGAAAAATCTAAGAGACTATCTTAATGTCATTGAGACAAGGGAGAATAGCTTGCCACACAATGTACAAACACAGGAAAAGACTGATATATTGATCACATTAAAGTTAAAACATATGCACATCAAAGGACAGAGTAATAAACAAGTGAAAAGAAGCCAAAGACTAGGAAGAGATATTTCCAAAGTGTATAAAACTACCATAGGATTGGGAGGGGGGAGGAGGGGATGGGTATATACAACCACGAGTAAGATGTGCAACATTTGGGGGATGGACACGCTTGAAGCTCTTACTCGAGGGAGGAGGGGGCATGGGCAATATATGTAACCTTAACACTTGTACCCCCATAATATGCTCAAATTAAAAAAAAAAAGGATTATAAACAAACAAACAAAAACTACCATAGGATTAATATCTAGAATAAATATAGAACTCCTACAAACATAAGACAATCCAATGAGGGGAAATGACAAAATATATGAATAGGCAATTCACAGGGGAAAAACACAAATGGAAATTAATACATGAAATAATTCTTAACCACATTAATAATCAAGGAATGCAAATTAAAACAATCAGATGTCATTTCACTCCCTCCGATTGGCAAAAAATGTGAACTCCTAGATGAGAACTTACAAAGTACGTACTCTACAACCCAGCAATTTCTCTCTTTGTTATACATCTTAGACAGCTGCTTTGCACACAGGTGATTAGATACAGACAAGAATGCTCACTAAATAGTTGTCTCTAACAGCAAAAATCTGGCAATGACCTGTACTTTCATTAACAGAAGAAAGAATAAATTGTTCTATTCATACAGTGGAATGCTTTAAATCAATTAAGGTTAATTGATTTAATTGATAAAGCTATGTATCAGTATGGATAAACCTCAAAAACAACGTTGATCCAAAAACAAGTTGTAGAATGATACACATATTCTATGAGGTTTTCTATAACGGATATATCCAAGTATAGTGAAGGTATAAAACCATGCATGGAAAGTCACCAAATCAAGATAGTAATTTCATCTAGGGAGGGAAGAAAATGGGACTGGAGAAAAGGCTTCAACTGTGCTTGAAGTATTTTATTTACATGCATGTGCACGTGCATGTGTGCATCTGAAGCAATCACAAAACATTAAGGTCTGACAAAGCTGAGTTCTGGATACAGAAATATCTGTCCTAGTCTTTGTTTGTTGGAGACAGGGTCTCAGTCTGTTGCCCAGGCTAGAGTACAGTGGTATCATCATACTTCATTGCAACCTCAAACTCCTAGGCAAGAGAGATCCTTCTGCTTTAGTCTCCCAAGTAGCTGGGACTACAGGCACGTGCCCCCACACCTGGCTACTTGTTAATTTTTTTTGTAGAGATGAGGTCTCATTATGTTGCTCAGGCTGGTCTCAAACTCCTGGCCTCAACTGATCCTCTTGCCTTGGCCTCCCAAAGTGCTAGGCTTACAGTGTGATCCACTGTGCTTGGCTTGTTCTAGTCTTTATACTTTCCTATGTGCTTAAATTATTTCTTTTTTAAAATTAATTAATTTATTTAGAATTTTTTTTTAGAGACAAGGTGTTACTGTCATCCAGGCTGGAGTGCAGTGGCATCATCATAGCTCATTGTAACCTCAAACTCCTGGCTCCAATGATTCTCCTGGTATAGCCTCCCCAGTAGCTAGGACTATAGGTGCATGCCAACATATCTAATTTTTTAATTTTTTTCCCTAGAGATAGGGATCTCACTATGTTGCAGGCTGGTCTCAAACTCCTAGGTTCAAATGATCCTCCTGCCTCGGCCTCCCAAAGTGCTGGGATTACAGGGGTAAGCCACCGCACCGGGCTATTTATTTTTTTGAGACAGGGTCTTGCTATGTTGCCCAGGGTGGTTTCGAACTTCTAGGCTCAAGCAAACCTCCCACTTCAGCCTCTCGAGCAGCTGGGACTATAGGTGGGTGCCAGTGTGCCCAGTATGCTTAAACTACTTCATCACACCAAATTTACCAAAATAGTCATGCATTTTTACTCTGCATGGCTAGTCCTTGCCCTGTCCTCACACCTGTGAATGCTCAGCAGGCAGCCACTACTGTGCCAGTTACCAGGTCATCAGGGCAGCAGCTGCTGCTCCTCCTTCCAGCCTGCCTGCTCCTTGGCCTCTGAGGACACTACAGAACAAGGGAGCACCTTGCTGCCTGGACCTGCCCTGTCCCCAGGGAGACACAGAAGAGGGTTTAATCCAGGCCCTTCCTACAAGGCAGCTCAGGCAGGTGGGAGAAGAGAGACCAAGTTCCTGTGGCAGAGCTGGGACATCTCTGTCCCTCAGTGGTCAAACGAGCAACCCAGAGAGCCCCCATCCTTCCTTGGGGACAGGCAGATCCGGGTGAGCGCAAAGAGCAAGAGCTTTGGAGTTGGGAACATGTGGATTGAAATCCAGCTCTGGCATGAAATAATTCTGTGACTCTGGGCAAATTACTTAGCCTAAGCCTCTGCTTTTGCAACTTAAAACAGGAACAGGCTGGGCGCAGTAGCTCACGCCTATAATCCCAGCACTCTGGGAGGCTGAAGGATGATCACTTAAGGTCAGGAGTTCGAGACCAGCCTGGTCAACAGTGAGACCCCATCTCTACTAAAAATAGAAAAAATTAGCCAGACATGGTGGTGCGCACCTATAGTTCCAGCTACTCAGGAGGCTGAGGCAGGAGGATCACTTGAGCCTAGGAATTCAAGGCTGCAGTGAGCTATGATTGAACCACTGCACTCCTACCTGGGCAACAGTGAATGAGACTCTGTCTCTTAAAAAAGAAATATATAAATAAGGTCCTGAGCAGTAGCAGTATACAAAATGTAAGATCCATGAAAGAAGGCAGCCATAAAAGGAAAATCACTGTATGATTTTACTTATGTGAGATACCTAGAGAAGTTCAAATTCATAGAGACAGAAGGTAGAAGAGTGGCTACCAGGTGCTAGTTGAGGAGGAAATAGGGAGTTAGTGTTTAATGGGGACAGAGAGTTTCAGTTTTGCAAAACAAAAAGAGTTCTGGAGATGGCTGGTGGCAATGGTTGCACAATAATATAAATATACTTAATACACTGAACTGTTGTACTTAAAAGTGGTTAAGATGGTAAACTTTATGTTATGTGTATTTTACCATAATAAAAAAATTAGGGAAAAATATGATCCCATTCTTGTTTAAAAAATTGTATCAGTAGCAAAATTATTACTGAATACAGAGAAAAATTTGGAAAGCTATACATAGAACTAAATGTAGTTAAATCTAAGGG
Source organism: Mirza zaza (assembly GCA_008750895.1). NCBI lineage: Eukaryota > Metazoa > Chordata > Mammalia > Primates > Cheirogaleidae > Mirza > Mirza zaza. Next base: position 23,046 of record VSMD01048728.1, read on the forward strand.
TGGGTAGGATTGTAGAGAGTTATCTACATTGTACATTCTTTTATTATTTAAGGATGGTATGTTTACCAGTAGAGAAGATACCTGGAAAAAAAATCAAAAGACCTTCTTGGCCGGGCTTGGTGGCTCACGCCTGTAATCATAGCACTCTGGGAGGCCGAGGTGGGCAGATTGCTCAAGGTTGGGACTTCGAAACTAGCCTGAGCAAGAGCGAGACTCTGTCTCTACTATAAATAGAAAGAAATTAATTGGCCAACTAATATATATAGAAAAAATTAGTTGGGCATGGTGGCGCATGCCTGTAGTCCCAGCTACTCGGGAGACTGAGGCAGCAGGATTGCTTGAGCCCAGGAGTTTGAGGTTGCTGTGAGCTAGGCTGACACCACGGCACTCACTCTAGCCTGGGCAACAAAGTGAGATTCTGTCTCAAAAAAAAAAAAAAAAAAAAAAAAAAAGACCTTCCTCACCATGTGGTTTCTCAGGATTATAAAAGAATTTATGAGGAGTAGCAACTGTTAGAAACAGGGAGGCCCGTGCTCCCTGCCATACCCGACAACACAGATACTCAACAGGGCCACCCTCCTCACCTCATGGGAGCAGAGTGGCCAACTCCACAAATGCCAACCCCACAAATTCCTTCTTGGGGCTTCAGAGCCCCAGTTTCCTCAACTGCAAGATGGAAATGTTATAGTTGTAGAAAGGGTTATTGTGAGAATTAAAAATAAGGTAAGGTCTTATGTGTCAATACAACGCCTGGCACAGCATATGGCTATTGTTCCACAATCCCACCTGCCACCGCAGAGGACCCTTCCAGAGTTCAGAGGGGAGGAGAGGTCTCACCCCTCACCTGGCAAAGCACAGACCCACCTGATGTGTGGGCTGAACCTCAAGCACAGAAGTCTCTGGGCAGGGGCCAGATGGCCCAGAACCTCCTCAGAGAGCCTCAAACTCCTGGAGACCCTTCCAGCTTGGGACTCCAGGAAAGGAGTGAGGGTGGAGTTGGCCACCTGCTCTCAGAACCAGTTCTTAGGTGCAACCCCAGTCCACAGGGTCCATGTCCTCTTGGTGCTTCTTACGGACATGGAAGGGAGTCAAAGAAAGGACAATGCTGTCCCCTCTGTCCCAGAGGGAGACCACCCAGGCCTTCCCCAAACCCCACGTGGGGCTGCAGAGGTCTGGCGTGGCTCCCACACCTGGGCGGCAGGCAGGCGGGCTGTGGGTAAACAGGGCACAGAGAGCCTTTTGTTAAAGCACAAACAGGGCTAAGACGGGAAGATTTCCCAGGCAGGAGGGGAGGCGGGAGGCAGGAGGCAGGCGCCCCTCCTGTACCACAGATGGGAAGGCTGTCCCACCAACACTCTCCCAGGGACGGGGGAAGGGCCATTCTCAAGAGGTCCCGTCCCAGGAGGCCTCTGGGCCTGTGAATCTGCTCTGCCATGTGCTTCCTCTGGTCCCAGAGCCAGGAGGGGGAGAAGAGGTCTCACCCCTCATCTGGCACACACAGCTCCCACCCTCCCCAAAGCAGTACGCTGCCCTCTAGGCTCCACACCCAGCTGGGGTGAGTCAGAGGCTGCGGGCTGGGGGTGCTGTCTGGCTTGGGACTCACCCTGTGTAGAAGGGCACGCCCTCACTTCCTGGGGAAAGGAAGAGGGGAGACAGGCGGGGGGGGGGGGGGGGGGGGGGGGGGGGGGGGGGGAACAAGGGTTAGTTGCAAACTGCTCTCACTTGGGCTGGGCTTCCTCAACAGGTTCATCCTCATGCCAACTGGCAAGGGCATGGCCTGCCTTTCTTGGTGAAGGGTGACAGGCAAGGGTGACCCACCTGGAGCTTCCCCCACCAGCTCTGTAAGCCAAGCACACAGAGGTAGCAGGCCCAGTTGGAGGCGCAGGCTCGGGCCTGTCTTTGCCCTGCCAGGCAGGTGCTGGAGTGCCCAGCTACTGAACATAGACTAAGCCTGACGCAGCCATGCCTCAGCTCCCAGTCTCCAAGCAGGCCAGAAGGGGGATCCCTACTTCACCAGGGTGTGTCCCTGGGAAAGTCCCTTCACCCGCTGGGCTCTGCGTTCCTCATCTGTAAAGTGGGCTGATGCGTCTATTGCTCAAACGGTTGCAGTGAGGATTGAGTGAGGAAGTCCATACAAATCTTCTGGACCAGCGTCTGCTGTGTGGCAAGACCCTGCAATGTTAGCTGCTGTTACCGTCATGGAAGGTTGTATCAGTCCCTTTACGGGTATGAAGTCTGAGGCCCAGAGAAGTTAAGTGACCTGCCCAAGGCCACACAACTAGGAGAGGGCGGGAAGTTCTAGCCCAAGTCTGACATTCCATTGTGCCAACCTGCCTCAAAGGCAAATAGGTTTCCTGGGCCTGCCTGTGCATCCAGGCCCTTGGAGCTGCTTCCCAGAACAAGACCCCTTTTCTGAGGGGTGCATGGGAATAAGGGCTCCAAAGGGAATCCCAGCAGGCCACACTCAGATGTCTCTGGTCTCCTATGTCCCGCTTTTAGGAAACTCTGGAAGGGAGCCCAGCTCCAGGTCTGGGCCCCTGGGGCAGAGGGATCTGGGAGACAGGTACTAACTGCCATAAACATTATTGGCACTGTCCTCCCAGATGGGTTATGAAATGTGGCCACAAGCACCCAGAGAGGCTGCAGAGGTACCTTCTGCTAAGATCCCAGGCAGGTCAGGGGGAAGAATGAGGGGTCTGGCTGAGGGGGAGCCTGACATCTGGGGGCCGCCGACACAGGGAGCCAGCTGCAGATGCAAGGTGCCCGCAGGGCCAGGATTCCCGCCCAGCCTGCCCCCGCTGCTGGTCAGTGCATTTGTCATGCTGCCTGTCAGAGGGCTCGGGTTTGGCAGCTGCACCTCTAGGGTGTCCAGGTGGCATGTGAAAGCCGTGGAATTTTACAGCCACTTTTACTCCAGTGGAATGATGCTCTAGGCGTGAGGCTTTATTGCAGCAGGCAATTTAATTTTGAGGTTTTAAGCCCTCAAGAGACATTTAGATATAGAAGAACTTGCTGCAAGACTCAAGATGCTGTAGAAATGCATCAGGAAAGACAGCTGGGAACATTTGTGGCTGGGAGTAAAAGTCCTTTTAGACTCGGCTCCACATGTCCTTGAAGAAGGAAGGTTTAGTCCCCGCCTCCCCAAACACACACACACACACACACACACACACACAGAGTAAAACCACTAAAACACAATCATCTAGCCCCAGTCCTGGAGGAGAGCTCAGCCCTGCTTCTACCCACGGGCATCAGTTCTGGCAGCGGATGGACTCATTCCCCAGAGGGGAGCACCAGGAAAGAAAGAGTAGACTCTGGCCAGTGTTTCTCAGTGTGGTCCGCAGCCCACCAGCCTCACCACTGCCACAGGAGCTTCTTCAACCTTCCACACTCCTGGGCCCAGCACTCCAGGACAGACTCCGTGGGTCTGTGGTGGTGGGCCAAGCAGGCAGAGTATTTTAAACAAGCTCCCAGGTGACCTTGAAGCACCATGCAAAGCCTGAGAAACTAGGAAAAAACCAGCAGTGGAGGGTAGAGTAGAATGAAAGCACAGACTGCCAAGCCAAACAGACCTGGGTTCAACTCCTGGCTTTGCCACCTGTAAGTTGCACAACTTTGGGCAAGAGACCTCATCCCTCTGGGCCTCAGTCTCCTTGTCTGTGAAACGGTGAAGTGACCTCACACGCAAGGCGGTGGCAAGGGTAAGACGAGCACACACAGGCAGTGACCAGCAGACCACCTGACTCTCAGACGCGGTGCTGAGGATGACCTGGGCTGTGAAGGCACCGCTGCCGGGAAGAAGTTGGAGAAGCTGCGCATCACCTACGCAGTGGCCTATTCCAGGGGCTCCTGCCAGGCAGCGTCTCGTGTGAGCAGGAAGAGACTCTTGGGGAAGAACGGGAGGAAGAAACATGCAAGAGGGAGAGGGCCAGGACAGTGAGCCTGAGAAAACCACCAGGTGAGGTGAGACAGCAGGAATTCCAGCAAAGATCTCTTTCCCAGCTCAAACCTGACAAACAACACTCTCCCAGCTCCACAAAGCAAGGCTGCCAGGCCTAAAATTTTTTTTGCCAAAGCCCATCATGAGGTCATCTATGCTCCCCAAAGAGCATCTTTGACCTAGGTGACAGGGTGTGTTCTCCTGTTCTCCTCACCTGCCCACCCTCAGGGCTAAAATCTGAAAGGAGCATTCCAAAAGGACCAAAACCAAAGCTTGCTCCAGGTATTGCAAGGGTAAACTGAGTCAGGGCCTGCCTGTTTCTGAAAGTTTGCAAAGGGCCAGACTCAGGGAAACACAATGACTCAGACTCAACTTGACTCAACTGTGTCCCCCAGCCCCCAATCCAGGCCTGCCTCAGGCAGACAGCAGCAGCCACAACCTAGAGGGTGGAACTTCTCTGGCTGGCCTGCTGTTCCCTCTAAGCTATCCCTGGAAGGGAGGAGGAATTCTGATCCCAGATAAGCAGGACCTGCTGCTTCCTGCTCATGGCTGCCCAGCATGAGAGACTTCGGGTCAGGCCTCCTCTCTCCAGGGGACAGAGTTCCTCAAAACCAACAGGAAACTCCTACAGGGCAGGGCCGGGTTGGGTGACCTTATCCCAATAAACAGGAGAGTCGACAAAATCACACACCAGGCATTTCCCACCTCCCTCTGCTGCTGTGAATGCCCAAATAGGTCAAGACTCCCAGCATGGTGAAGGGGGGCCATGCGGTGGCAGGACAAGAGCGGGGCAGTTCTGCCCCGACCACAAACAGACCTATCTGCCTCCTGCCCAGGAAAAGGTCCAGGGGACACCTTTAATTGAAACAGAAGTAAGCTGTGAGTCAGTAACTCAAACATAACCTGATTTTCATAAAAATACGCAAATAGTAGTAATAGATATGGTAGAATATACCTGTCCCCATTCACAACTCTGCAGATGAGGATCAGGGGAGATTTCCTTTTCTATATTACATTGAAAACCCAAACAGGCCGGGCACAGTGGCTCACGCCTGTAATCCTAACACTCTGGGAGGCTGAGGCAGGAGGATTGCTTGAGGTCAGGAGTTCGAAACCAGCCTGAGCAAGAGCAAGACCCCATCTCTACTGAAAAAAAAAAAAAAGAAGGAAATTAATTGGCCAACTAAAAATATATAGAAAAAACTAGCCGGGCATGGTGGTGCATGCCTGTAGTCCCAGTTACTCAGGAGGCTGAGGCAGGAGGATTGCTTGAGCCCAGGAGTTTGAGGTTGCTGTGAGCTAGGCTGACACCACTGCACTCTAGCAAGGGCAACAGAGTGAGACTCTGTATTGAAAAAAAACCCCAAACAGTACAAAAACATATAACAAACACACAACTATTTGATAATTACCAAAAAATAATTATAATAATAATATTATTATTCCTTTTCAAATCTAGGTGAGGAGGCTCAGGTCTTCCTTCACAAAAAACTGAGAGGGGTGGATGTAGGCAGGGAGGCCCCAGGACAGAGAAGAAAGGACTTCAGATGAGGACATGAGGCCCTGAGAGGTATAATGACTGCTCCACAGATACTCAGCAGGCATGTGACTGCCAAGAGTCAAATCCTGACTACAGAGTTCAGGTCCTAACCAGAGCACACTCCGGGAACCATTTTCCAAAGTGTAGGCCGAGGAACCCCAGTCCCCAAAAATGTCTACATGATCAAGTAAGTGTGGGGAAATATGACTTGCCAGCTCCTTCTCAGAGACTCATCATGTTCAGCTGAATACATTCAAGGCTCTGAAAAGTCCTGCAGCAAGAATAACAAGAAGTAGCTACTTCCCAGAATTATCTAACCACCGTGGCCAAAGAAACTGGTGTTCCACAGAACACTCTTTGGGAAATGTAGTCACTAGGCAGCATTAGCAATACCGACTGATAAGATCTGGAGTGAGAGAGAAAAAACACAGGTTTGCAATTAAACAACATTGGCATTCAAAGAGTACAGCAATCAGACATTACTCAGCTGGCCACTGAGTCAGGAGAAGGGAGAAGAGAATGATTCTGTTGTCTGCTGCTTCTGTCCTGGACTCTCTGGACTTACAGTGAAAAGAGCAAAGGACTGTGGAGAGAGAGATGCTGCCCTTTGCTCCCTGGGCTGGGAAAGGCACCTGACCAGAGCTGGAGCTAGCCTGGCAGGAGGGGGGCCCAGTCCTTACCCCAGGACGGCTCCGCTATCTGTGCGTTGGCTGTCGGTGCTGAGGCCGGCCCACGTCTGCCTGGGCAGGGTCCTGGCATTCCTTTCGTTCCATGGACGCTGCCTCCCTACAAGGAAGTGAGAGCTACTGTCAGCAGGCGAGTGTGTGACTATCAGAGTTACCTGCTGTGCTGCCAACATTTTCTGAGAGCCTGCTTGGTGCCAGGCCCTGGCCTGGGCTCCGGGTGACAAGAGAGATTCAGACAGAGACCCTGCCTCACAGAACTTGGTTGACTGAGGAGATGACAAATCAGCAATTACAATATGGAGAGCCCAGGGCTTTGCTGGGGTGAGCCCAAGAGGAGCACTAGATCCAGACTGTGGGGTCAAGGCAGGCTTCCAGGAGGAGGAGCTGCCTGAGTTGTCTCCTGAAGAATAGTAGGAGTTGAAAAAGAGCATTCCAGCCAGAAGGAAGAGCACATGTTTGCCTGGAGGGGAGAGGACATGGCATCTAGAGAATGCTGAGTGGTTCAGCATGGCTAGAGCCAGAGCTGGAGGTAGGAAGCAGCAAAAGATGAGCCTCAGTGGGGTGAGCTGGGCAGGCAAAGACCCAGCCTCTGCTCAGACTCCAGCCCAAACACAGACCCCACTCAGCATCTCTACCAGTCAATAAGCACTGGTAAGCATCTACCACACACCAGGCACTCTGCTAAGAGCTGTTCACGAAGCTGAACAAGCTGGCAAGGTGGAGAGTGAAGTGTGACCAGCTATAACAGGGCAGCAGGGAGCACCCAAACCAGCCAGGAGCTGGGAGTGTGGCACAGCCGCTGGGGAAGGCCAAAGGATTAGCTGGAATTAGCCAAGAAGGAGGGTAGACAGAGGGAGATGAACAGACCTGGGAGGGATTGTGGAGCCTTTCAATCACTTGTGCCACTAAGTATTTATTAGACCACCTCAGTTCCAGGCACTATGCCAGGTAAAGGGTA
>VSMD01048732.1:0-63077 GCA_008750895.1 Mirza zaza
AGCGGATTGCTCAAGGTCAGGAGTTTAAAACCAGCCTGAGCAAGAGTGAGACCCCATCTCTACTATAAATAGAAAGAAATTAATTGGCCAACTAATATATATAGAAAAAATTAGCCGGGCATGGTGGTTCATGCCTGTAGTCCCAGCTACTTGGGAGGCTGAGGCAGGAGGATTGTTTGAGCCCAGGAGTTTGAGGTTGCTGTGAGCTAGGCTGACGCCATGGCACTCAATCTAGCCTGGGCAACAAAGTGAGACTCTGTCTCAAAAAAAAAAAAAAAAATTAAAAATTATAATTCTGAAGATGAAAATAAGGAAGTGATAAAAGAATGACTGGAATACAAGGTTTCCCAAATTACCCCATTAAGAAAAGATTGCAGCCGGGCGCGGTGGCTCAAGCCTGTAATCCTAGCTCTCTGGGAGGCCGAGGTGGGTGGATCGTTGAGCCCAGGAGTTTGAGGTTGCTGTGAGCTAGGCTGACGCCACGGCACTCACTCTAGCCTGGGCAATAAAGTGAGACTCTGTCTCAAAAAAAAAAAAAAAAGAAAAGACTGCTTTCTCCTCTGAACTGTTTTAATAGCTTAATTTAATGCAACCCACAAAATATTTTGTATTAATAATTTTATGACAGTGAACCTGCTCAATCTTACAAAATAGCTACCCATAGTCATATATTTAGCACATGACTACATTGTATGTTCCTAAAAAACAGTGACTAAGTTTTTAACGCAAAGCAGTAAAGTTCTTTGCTAAAAGTTAGCATAAGTTTAAGTAATATATTTTTTCAATTCATCAACCTTTCCCTTATTATTCTAAATTTAAATGTATCCTGATCTTGCCTGCTATATATTTTTTAGTGTTCAAGGAAATTCTTCAGACAGAAGGAAAATGATATCAGATGGAAATCTAGATATACACAAAAAAATAAACACAATAAACACTGCCTGCTATATTTTAAATCTGAATTTTCTGAAACTATGTTACTTCATTTGTTCTTTAGACCAAAATCTCTTCTAAGATTTCTCTAACAATCATATTTAAGTTTATGAAATATTAATGGGTGCCATTATTTGGAATATAACTTATGTATAGTTTGAATAAGCTTATGTATAGTTTTGAATAGATAATTTTCAATGTTTTAATCTATACTATTATATAGACACTAAAAAGACATGAGTCTATTTTGAATAATGCATAAAGATTTCCACATTAAATTAAGTATAAAAACTCATATTAGGGCTAGGCGCGGTGGCTTATATCTATAATCCTAGCATTTTCAGAGGCCAAGATAGGAGGATTGCTCGAGCCCCCAAATTTGAGACTAACCTGAAAATAGCCAGGCCCCATCTCTACAAAAAATAAAAAAATTAGCTGGACGTGGTGGTGTGCACCTGTAGTCCCAGCTACTCTGGGTGTGAGGCAGGAGGATTGCTCGAGCCCAGGAATTTGAGGCTGCAGTGAGCTATGATCGCACCACTGCACTCCAGCCTGGGCAACAGAATGAGACTCTGTCTCTAAAAAAAAAAGGAAGAGGATAATAGTCAAAATATACATCAGCTAGTAATTCCATCACTCGAAAAAAATACAATGAGCACTCATGTTCTAGGTACCTAAGATAAAAAAGTGAACAAAACAGACAAAGGTTCCTAAAAACAGAAAAAGGTTCCTATCTTTAGGGACCTTACATTTCAGCTGGAATAGAGGATAAAAAAAATAAACCTAACAAATAAATTATATAGTCCACTAGAAAAAAAAATTGGCATAATTAAATATATTAGGATTGTTTATGAAGGAACAGGTTAGAATTTTAAATAGGGTGATCAGGGGGTCCTCATTGAAAGGTGACCTTGAGCAAAAACTTAAAGGAGGGAGGAAGTCAACTATACAAAAATCTGAGAGAAGAACATTCCAGGCAAAAGATATAGCTATAACAAAGATTCTAAGGCAACAGGATGCCTGATAAGCTCCAAGGAATAGTGAGGCGGCCAGTGTGGCTGGAGCAGAGGGAGGGAGGGGGAAAGGAGTAGGAAAATACTACAGAGAAAAATCAAGCAGGAGAGACAGAATGTGTATGTGGAATGGTACAAACTTAAATAGGCTTTACACAATGTCTTTCACATGGAAGGCTCTGAAATATTTTTTGAATCACATACAAAGATACTGACAATGACAAAGACTATCAGAGAGCCAGTCTGATAATAGCCCCTATGTCAATTAAAAATATAAACTGTATAAAGAAACTAATAATGGCAAAATTGTAATCCTGCAGCTTACATTTCAAAAAATCATGTTCAACTAGCTGGGAAACAATGTATGAAGGGTTAGGGTTTTTTTTTGAGACAGAGTCTCACTCTGTTGCCCGGGCTAGAGTGAGTGCTGTGGTGTCAGCCTAGCTCACAGCAACCTCAATCTCCTGGGCTCAAGCAATCCTCCTGCCTCAGCCTCCCAAGTAGCTGGGACTACAGGTATGTGCCCAGCTAATTTTTCTATATATTTTTAGTTGGCCAATTAATTTCTTTCTATTTTAGTAGAGACGGGGTCTCGCTCTTGCTCAGGCTGGTTTCGAACTCCTGAGCTTGAGAGATCTGCCCGCCTCGGCCTCTCAGAGTGCTAGGATTACAGGTGTGAGCCGCCATGCCTGGCCAACATAGAATTCTTAAATTTTGGTTAAAAAAACTTCTTAAATTGACCTTTTTATTGACATATAACTGTACATATTTATGGGGTACATGTGATATTTTAATATCCATATACAATGTGTAATGACCAACTCAGGGTAATTGGGATATCTATCACTGCAGACATTTATTCTTTCTTTGTGTTGAAAACATTCTAAATCTTCTCTTCCAGCTATTTGAGAAAATACAATAAATTATTAACTATATTCACACGACTATGCCATCAAACACTACAACTTATACCTTCCATATAACTGTATTTTTGTACCCATTAACTAACCTCTCTTCATCCTCTTCTCCCCTCTACCCTTCCCAGCCCCTGATAATCACCATTCTACTCTCCACCTCCATAATATCAACTTCTTTGGATTCCAAGTGAGTGAGAACATGCAGTACTTGTCTTTCTGTGCCTGGCTTATTTCACTGAACATAATGTCCTCCAGGCTCATCAACGTTGCTGCAAATGAAGGGATTTCATTCTTTCTCATGGTTGAATAATATTCTATTATGTATGTGTGTGTGTATATATATTTTCTTTACCCATTCATCCATTGATGGACCCTTAGGTTGCTTTCAAATCTTGACTATTGTAAATAGTGCCATGATAAAAATGGAAATGCAGGTATCTCTTCAACATGCTGATTTCCTTTCTTTTGGATATATAGCCAGCAGTGTGATTGTTTGATCATATGGTAGTTCAATTTTTAGTTTGGTAAAAAAAAAAAAGCTTTTTTAAAGGTATGAAATAAATTATGTGTGTGAAATTTTTAAAAGAAATAAAACATGAGAAACAATGTAACTTAACCTAGAATAGATACATGTCAAATCAAAAGGCTTTCAAATTGGCCACGTGTGGTGGCTCACCCCTATAATCCTAGCACTCTGGGAGGCTGAGATGGGAGGATCACTCAAGGTCATGAGTTCAAAACCAGCTTGAGCAAGAGCGAGACCTCATCTCTACTAAAAATAGAAAGAAATTAATTGACCAACTAAAAATATACAGAAAAATTAGCTGGGCATGGTGGTGAGCTACATGCCTGTAGTCCCAGCTACTTGGGAGGCTGAGGCAGCAGGATTGCTTGAGCCCAGGAGTTTGAGGTTGCTGTGAGCTAGGCTGACACCACAGCACTCACTCTAGCCCGGGCAACAGAGTGAGACTCTGTCTCAAAAAAAAAGCTTTCAAATTATATAAAGGATAATGTCACTTTTTCCATTGCCTATTTAATAATTTAATAATTTCATGAAGTTTAAAGTAGAACTAAAATCCTAATTAGTAGTAAATCTAATACCTTTGCTTCTTCAAGTTCCTTGTCAGCGGTATCCACCACAAAATTCTTCTCTTTTTCTAGTTGCTCTGCTAGTTGGTCAATTTTAATCAATTCTTCACAAAGATGCTCATTGTGGCTAGTTAAATCATCTACTTGACTGCTTACCACCTCCTTACTATCCAAGAGTTTCCTAACATATTCTTCCAAGCCATGATTTGTCTGTTTGAGATCTTCAATCTGTTATAATTAAAATGAAAATAATCACATTAAAAGATTTCCTTAGCTTCCTTCTGAGAGCAACTAGGTAACTGAAATCAGAAAGGGAGATTCGCTTCCCTGGCAAGGAGACTTAACTGTATACCTTTTTGTGCTTTCTGAATTTTGTACCATGGAATGTATTACCTATTTGAAAAAATATGCTAAATGAAATTTTTAAATTTTTATAGCAATAACTTTCAAGACAATTTATAGTTTATTAAAAATAGAACTTAGTTACTATTGATGTTTAATCATACTATTTAAAAAGGCCAAATATTTATATCTGCAATAAAGAAACTGTGGTTTTGAAATTAATCTAGTAGATTAGTATCATTAAGATTCTTTAGAAAGAAATTTCTAATTATTGTTATCAAAATATACTAACTCTTTAGAAAAGTCCTTTTGAACAGTAACTTACTTGACTAAGCTAAATACCAAATCAATCAAGTATTTGCTGACTAATGTGGAAGATCACACCTTTCCCTCCCAGCCCACTATCAAATCATCAATGGGTGAAGAAAAGGGTCTTTTATATAACGAAGGTATCCAAATGCCTTTAAAGAAAAAAATCATTAGACTCATTGAACAATGATTATGTCAGGAACTATATTAAATTCCAAAGATACAAAGATAGATTAGGTACCTGCCCTCAGAGAATTTTTGTTTACTTGAGGAAATACAAACACAATACATTGAGTGCAATAACAGAAATACCTATGAGATAAAGTGGTGGCACAAATACTTTTCCATAGCACTTGCTTCTCATTGTGTATTTAACAAATACTGAGCACCTACTGTGTTCAAGACACTGTGTTGTTATCCTGTAGAAGATGCATAAAAACAGAAGTCAAGCCTCAGTCTTTGAGGAGCATCTAAAATTGCTAAATCCCTGACCTCTTAGTTCTAACATTGTTCTTGCCCTGACCTGGCCCTTTTCAAATAATAGAGCTATCTTCTTCCAAGCTAACAAAATCAACAAAGTTGTCTTTAAAAATATAAATTTTATCTATAATTTATCACTATATAAGAACCATCCTGAAGGTCATGAATTGTTTTTAACTAAATATGCTACAATGCCATTTATTATACCCAAAAAATAGCACACCAAGAGGCACAATAAGTCATTATTTTAACCCAAACTTTGCTTTGGCATTTTGTAAGGCACACTAACTTATGAGATTTAGACATAAAGAGTTTCAATTATCAAAACCAGGAAAGAAAATATTTGAAGAATTTTAAAAAAACAAAAAGAGAAACTATAAATGTACTATTTCCTTAGTTGATTCTTTTCCCACAGCTGTCCTGAAGTTTAGCAATACCTCCTACTCTCTTCTTCTGTCTTTTCCCCATATACTGCTAAAAATTCTTCAAAAATGCAAATTTCATTTAATTCCTGTAACTTTATGGTACCTCATCACACTGAGAATAAAAGGGGAAAATGACAATTATGATCCCAACCCTACTCATTTATCCAGCTTAACTTCTCACCAACCTCGTAAGCTCCAGACATGCTATAAGAAACAATCTCACTAAACTCATTTAAAAACTTATTTTAGGGAAGTTATTGAAAGGTTATATACTATATATCACAGAATTATCTTTGAGAATCCTCAGGGAAAACTTTGCTCAGTCCTCAATTTCAGGAAAATATATGCTACTTTTGAATACTCTAATGACTATAGTTATTTAACCAATATTTCTTTTTGCCTTTGCCTCTAGGAATTTTAAAGCCAAATCTGCAGCCCTCTTCTAACAACTTATACAGAAACCGTGTGCAATGATCTGTTTGTTATTCTCATCCCAGGCTTTCACTGTTTATTTCCCCCTACTCTGATCTCAGCTACTTTCATTTTTTTAAAACAAACTATAGGATGTGGGGTAAACAAACAGATAAACTTCAATTTATCTATCTATATGTTTTTTGTCTTTGTTCGTGGCTTCTACTGTGTCACATTTTTCAGCAACAAGAGTACTCTGAAAATGTTTGTTAACCTCCCATTGCATTGCCTTTCCCATATGTGCTCCCACATAAGCCTCTTACATATAATAGCTTTATCTTAGTATCTTACAAGGTATATTAAAATAATTTTCCTGTCCCTTCCACTAAATTGTAAGTTACTTAGATAATATCTCAAAAAAGAAGAAAAAAGAGGTATCTCTCATTTCTATATAATTCTATGTATCTCACAGTGCTCAAATTATTGTTAAATGAGTAAATAAAATTATCAATAAACACTCCTCTCACTTCTAACATCAAACCCTACTTTTACTCAATTCCAAGACAAAAGTGCTTGAGAAGAAGCAGGCTAGAGCAGCAGAAAGGATGTGAATTATGTTTAAATCCTGTTCCAGGTCTTTACCAATTATGTAACCTTGGGCAATTTACCATATTTTCTTGATCCTAAGAGATGTACCTGACTTCAGAAAAAATAAATGTGAGCCTCTTGAATATCATGTTAAATACACAGAATACCTATAATTTTCAGAGTTGTAGTTAGAGATTATATTAATACAAAAGCTCAAGTAAAATTTCTGGTAGGTACTCAAAATGTAGTTTTTAAAAAACTTTATTTTTAAGTAACTAAAGATTCATTGGTTGCAAAAGTAGTATAGAGTCTCATGTGCCCTTTACCCAGTTTCCCCCAATAATTGCATCTTAAATAGTTACAATATCAAACCCAGAGATTTGACAATGATACACTGTACAGTGCTCTATATCACTTTCTCGCATGTGCAGATCACTGCAACTACCACATCAAGATACAGAACAGTTCCATCACCACGAGACTCTTCTCCTGCTATCCCTTCACATTTATATCCTGTTCCTCCTCACCCTCAACTGTTAGCAACCACTAATCTGTATAATTTTGCCATTTTAAGAATGTTAAATATCATACAGTATGTGATGTATTGAGATTCTCTTTTATCACTCAGCACAATGCCCTTGGGATCCACCCAAGTTGTTATGTGGATCAATAGTTCCTTCCTGTTTATTGCTGAGTAATATTCCATGGTATGGATTATCACAGTTTAACCATTCACCAATTAAGGGAAACCAGTTGTTTCCAGTTTAGGGCTATAACAAATAAAGCTGCTGTGAACAACTTAATACAGGTTTTTCAGTAGATATAAGTTTTCATTTCTCTGGAATAAATGCCCAGGAGTGCAACTCATGGGTTGTATCACAAATATGTGTAGTCTTATAAAAAATTGCCAAACTATTTTCCAGAGTGGCTGCACCATTTCATATTCTCACCAAGAATGAAGACTGATCCAATTTCTTCTCATCCTTGCCAGCATTTGGTATTGTCACTATTCTTCTATTTTAGCTGTTCTTATAGCTGTACTGTTATTTCATCAAGGTCTTAATTTGCATTTCCCTGATGTTTAGAGAGGCTGAACATTTTTTACATGCTTATCAATAATATATCCTTCTGTGAAATAGCTCTTCTTGCTTTCTAACTGTATTGTTTGCTTTTTACTGTTAAATTTTGAGAGTCTTTCATATGATATGACAGATATAAGTCCTTTAGCAGATATGTGGTTTGTAGCTCATCTTTTCATCATCTTAACAAAATTTTCCACAGAGCAAAACCTTAAATTTTGATAAAGTCTAAATTATCAATTTTTTTTTCATGGATCACACTTTTGGAGTCAACCTGAGAGGTTTTCAGGTCTGTAAACCTCTAGACCTAACCATATCATATTTGAAATGAATTTCTTATAGACAGCATATATCTGGGTTGTGCTTTTTAAACAGATTATGCCAATCTCTTTTAATTAGTGTATTTAAACTATAGTTAATGAAATTATTTCAATATGTTAAGGCTTAAGTGTGACTTATTCTCTTTGTTCTCTGTTTTTCCTTTCTGTTTTTTGTTGCCTTCTTATGTGTTAACTGAACATTTTTTATAATTGTATTTTGATTTACTTATAGTGTTTTTGAGTGTAACTCTTGGTATATCTTTTTCTCGTAGTCACTTTAGGTATTACATTATATATACATAACTTACTATAGTCTACATTTTACCAATTCAAGTGAAAGTGGAGAAACCTAACCTCTCTTTATGTCTTTACTCTCCTCTATTAATAATTGTCTTAAAGAATTCCTCTACATGCTTTGAGAACCATATTTGACAAACTTAATTTTGAAAACTAGAAAAAAAGGGGAAATTCTATTGCATTTACCCATTTTAAAAATCTATTTAATACACATTGTTCTTTTTTCCTACTGTTCCAAGATTACTTCCTTTATCACTTCCTTTCTGGTTAAAAAAATTCCTTTAGCTATTCTTTTAGGGTAGCTCTGCTGGCAACAAATTCTCTTAAGTTTTCCTTCATCTGAGAATGTCTTGATTCTCCCTTCATTCCTCAAGGATACTTTCTCTGAATACAGAATACTAGGTTGATAGTTCTTTTTTTCTAGTACTTGAAAAATGTACCATTTCCTTCTTACCTCTATGCTTACAGATGAAAAAAAATCTGCTATCATTTGAAGTGATGATGCATGGCAATGCATGGTTTCTCTCTGGTTGCTTTTAGGACTTTTTATTTCTTTCGTTTTTAAAACCTTCAGTATGAAATGTCTTGGTGTGGATTTCTTTGGGTGATTCCTGTGAGGTGTTCACTTACCTTCTTTAATCTGTTTTATACCTTTGTGCCAAATTTAGGGAATTTCCAGCCATTATTTCTTTGAATATTTTTTCAAACCCACCCTCTCTCACCTCTTTCTGGAATTCTAACGACCCAAATGTTATATCTTTTGCTATAGTTCTACCTGTCCTTGAGGCTCTACTTACTTTTTTATCAATTTATTTTCTCTCTGATGTAGCAATCTATTGTTCCTATTCTCAAATTCAGTTTCATTCCTCTCTTCTCCATTCTGTTGAGAACATTGACCTTTTAATTTGCTACTGTATTTTTTGAAACTTTTTATTGTGTCAAAATATACATAAAATTTACCATATTAACCATTTTAAGTGCACAATTCAATGGCATTAAGTATATTCACATTGTTGCGCAGCCTCCATCCCTACCCATTTCCAGAATTTTTTTATCATCCTCCCCCAAAAAACTCTGTATCCATCAAACAATAACTCTCTCTCTATGAATCTGCCTACTGTAAGTTTAAGTGGAATCAGTTGTCTTCTTGTGTCTGGCTTATTTTACTTAGTATAATGTTCTTACGGTTCATGCATGTTGTAGCATGCATCAGAATTTCACTCCTTTTTAAGGTTGAATAATATTCCATTGTTAATTATATACCACATTTTGTTTATCCATTCATTTGCTAATGGACATTTGGATTGTTTTCACCTTTTGGCTATTGTAAATAATATTTCTATGAACATTTACATTTTTCTATTTGAGTTCCTGCTTTCAATTCTTCAAGGCATATACCTGGGAATGGAATAGCTAGATCATACGGTATTCTATCTTTAACATTTTGAGGAACCACCAAACTCTTTTCATGACTGCATCATTTTACATTCACTAGCAACACACAAGTGTTCCAATATCTTTGCAGCCTCACCAACACTCATTATTTTCCATTATAACAGCCATCCTAATGTGTGTGGAGTGGCATCTCATTGTGGTTTTGATTTGCATTTCCTTAATGGTTGGTGATATTGAGCATCTTTTCATCTGCTTGTTTTGGCCATTTGTATATCTTCTTTGGAGAAATGTCTATTCAAGTCTTTTGCCCATTTTTTAATTGGATTTGTGTGTGGGGGGGGTGTTGGCGGTAGTTTTTCATATATTCTGGATATTAAACACTTATCAGATATATGATTTAGAAATATTTCCTCACATCCATTTTTTAATAGAATTTTTTTAGCACAGTTTTAGTTTTACAGAAAAATTGATCAGGAAGCACAGAGTTCCCACATACCTCCTTCCTCTCCCCTCCTCCAGCTTCCTCTATTATTTATACTTTGTATTAGTGGACTCACAAATTACGTTACAAATAATGAAACAATATTGATACATTATTAACTAAGGTCCTCAGTATACATTAGGGTTCACTCTTGATGTACAGTCCATGGGTTTTGACAAATATAGAATGGCATCTATCTGCCATTACTATATTATACAGAATAATTTCATTGCCCTAAAAATCCTGTGCTTCATTTATCTACTCATCCCCTTTCTTCCCAATCCCCAGCAACCACTGCTCTTTTTATCTTTTTATGCTCTCTCTAGTTTTGTCTTCTCCAAAATGTCACAAAGTTGGAATCATACAGTTTGTGGCCTTTTCAGGTTTGCCATCGACAGCAGCATACTTTTTGAAGTTCCTCTGTATCTGTTCGTGGCTTGATAGTTCATTCCTTTTTATCACCATATACTATTCCCATTACATGGATATACCAGTTTGCTTATCCAATTACCTACTGAAGGACAACTTGGTTGCTCCTAAGTTTTAGCAATTACAATAAAGCTTCTATAAACATTTGTGTACAAATTTTTGTGTGGACCAGTTCCTTTTAGTTCTAAAATTTCCATTTTGTTCTTTTTTATATCTTTTATTTCTTTGATGAGACTTTCTATTTTTTTCATTTGTTTCAAGCAAGCTCATAATTGCTTGTCAAAGCATTTCTATGACTGCTTTAAAATCCTTGTCAGATAATTACAGTAACTGTTTCATTTCAGTGTTCTCTTGCTTTTCTCACAGATCTTCCTGATTCTTGCAATGACAGGTGATTTTTTTTATTAAGACCTAACATCAAAAGACTATAAATCTATGTTTTAGGAGACCTCCTATGACACATTACTCCAGCTAAAAAAGGGGGACACTGCCTTATTACCGCTAGGTGGGGGTGGAAGTCCAGTTTTTCTACTTGGCCTCTGTTAACACCTGGGGAGGGTGGGGCTCCTAGCTACTGCTAGGTAGGGGTAGTTCAGGTTCCCCACAAGGCCTCTGCTGTTACCACCATACCTGGGAGGAATAAAGGTGCCTCATAACTGTCCCCTGTGACCTTCATTGATAACCTGGTTGAGTAGCCTTGTTACTGCTGAGAAGTGGTCTCTGCATCAGGTCTCCTCTAACCCCACCCCAGCAAGAAGCAGCAACTCTTACTACAGGTTGGAAATAGACATCTTAGCTCCTCATGGTCTTTCCTGACACCATGGCATTCAGGGCCTCCTTATCCCCTGGTGAGAGAATAAAAGTCCTGGTTCCCCACTTAGCCTTCTTTGAAATCACCCTGGGGGGGGTTGGTAGGAAAATGTGGAGTGAGGCACAACTGGGTCTCCTGTTACAGCCGGTGAGAGTGGAAGTCAAGGCTTTTTACTTGGCCTATGCTGGCAGGAATGGGGCTATAGCTTCCTCTGTAGTATAATGGGCAGCTATTGTCTAAAAGTTGTTTGCCTTGCTAGGCTGCCCCTTTCCTGGTCCTTTGGCTAGGAGGGATGGCTTTTCTGGGGTCTTTTTTGTTTGTGCCCATTGTCATTTCCTACTGACAGTTTTTCCAACACCCTGTCTGGGATAAACAGGGTAAAAAGAAATCCAGGAACTCATTAACATGTTGTTCTTTGTGTCTTGAGGTCCCTAGCTAGTGTTCCTTCTTTTCTCCACCTTTTGGAGTCTTTTAATGTTTGTTTTAGGCATAATGTTCAGAGTTTTTATCCACACTTAATGGGGAGAAGACTAAAAAGTAAGACTACTGTACCTTTCTAGAAAAAGAAGTCTATTAATAGCCTTTATTAATAGTTATACCATATGTCAGGAACCAGGAGAACAGGAACAATACTGAACTTGTAGTTCAGAGAATTAGGTTCAAATCTTAGCTAACCTTAAAGTTCAGACAAATCTTAGCTGTCACTCGTTAGCCTAGTACCATAACTAACCTCTTGGAACTTCAGCTTCCATGTCTGAAAATGGAAATAACATCATTTTTCACAAGCTTGGAGATGATTAAGTAAGATGATATACTTGAAAACAAATGGCACAACACCTGGCACATGGTCTGCACTTACTGACTCTGAAGCTATGTTTATCAAAATAGTTAAGACACAAATTGAATGATTTTAGATCCATAAGATTTAACAAGGTCTGAATTAGTAATTATTTATTCTCCATCTTCTTGTTTTAAAATACGTTCTCATCCCAAATTAATTCAGGAAAATATGCTGTAACTAGAGGTAACCTGTAATTTCAGTGTAGCGATGAATCTATCTTGGTTTCTCACTTCTTGTTCTAGCTGGAGAGTATTCTGATATTTTTCAGCTTCAGAAACTGGAGCCCCTAGACCAAAATCATGTTCTTTGGTGGTAACCTAGTGGAAAGAATGAGAAATAATACAGAAGCATTCAGTTTAAAACAGCTCTGTGATATCTCACAATAATCAATAAATTTTGAAAATGTACAATATTCTTAGATATGTTTTCAATTGTTTTTAACCATTTCTCACCAGCCAAGAGGATTTCATCAAGGTTTACTTCCTTAAAATTTTGTTATAAAGCTTTTTCTGTTTTCCAAATATAAAACTGTGATATTGAAGATGCTTTTCAAAGAAGATATGTCCTATCCTAATCCTTTGATTATCATGGTTCTACAGAACTATGGGTCAGTAGCAAATACTGTTTACCTGCAGGCCTATGTTGCCCAACATGGTAGCCAGTAGCTACATGTTTGCTGTTGCTATTCTATACTAACAAAAAGATTCGCTACCCATATCACAAAGAGCTAGCTTCCCTAATATATAAATAATTTCTATAAATAAAAAAGAAAAGAAATACTCTAATAGAAAATTGGCAAAGAATATGGACATTTATAGAAATGGATCGTAAATATATTTAAAGATGTTCAGGCTGGGCGCAGTGGCTCACGCCTGTAATCCTAGCACTCTGGGAGGCCGAGGCAGGCAGATTGCTCGAGGTCAGCAGTTCAAAACCAGCCTGAGCAAGAGTGAGACCCCGTCTCTACTATAAATAGAAAGAAATTAATTGGCCAACTAATATATAGGAAAAAAATTAGCTGGGCATGGTGGTGCATGCCTATAGTCCCAGCTACTTGGGAGGCTGAGGCAGCAGGATTGCTTGAGCCCAGGAGTTTGAGGTTGTTGTGAGCTAGGCTGATGCCATGGCACTCACTCTAGCCTGGGCAACAAAGTGAGACTCTGTCTCAAAAAAAAAAAAAAAAAAAAGATGTTCAATTTTACCCTTTAGAGTGATACAAATTAAAACAAGACTAAGATACCCCTGTTTAACCATCACAACAGCAAAGATCAATATGTTGGATAGATAACATAGCATCCTTATACATCACTGGTGGCAGTATAAATTGATACAGTATTTACAGAGAACAGTTGTATAAAATCTATGTTACAAATACACATAGCTTCTGTTCAAATAATATCTAGGAATTTTTACTACAAATATATTTGCACATGTGCAAAATAACAAATGTTAAAGATTTCACTTCAACATACTATACATACTATTCTGTGTTGTGGTGTTTTACTTGACAAGGTACCTTGCAAATTGTGTAACTTAGGAAAATAATTTTTTCTTTCCCTGCATCAAAGATACTGTTATGTCAATTATGTTAAAAGAGAACTAGCTACAAGCATCCAATATCTTTCCTCAAAATATAGGTGCAGCTGGGCACAGGGGCTCATGTCTGTAATGCCAGCATTTTGAGAGGCTGAGGCAGGAGGATCGCTTGAGTCTAGGAATTCAAGACCAGCCTGGGCAACATAGCAAGATCTTTTCTCTACAAAAAATAAAAAAATGTAGCCAGGCATGGTGGTACATGCCAGGTGGTAGTCCCAGCTACTTGGGAGGCTGAGGTGGTAGTATCATTTGAGCCCAGGAGTTTAAGGTTGCAGTGAGCTATGATAGTGCTACTGCACTCCAGCCAGGGAGATAGTAAGACACTATCTCTAAAAACAAACAAACAAACAACAACAACAAAAAAATCCCACATAGTTGCTGTTCTCCAAAACTCTCACTCAGGGTATTTACTGACATTGTCTTACACCCTGTGAAATTCAGCAATTAAGCAGACTGATTTATTTCCTTTTTTTTCTTTCCCTAAACAAGACACAAATCTGCTTTTTTCTGTTCTTCATTCCAACAGTTACTGCCTCAACTGGAACCTCAGCATTAGCTCTCACAGAGTATTTCAAACTATGAATAATTTAGACCTTTATGGGCTAGACTGAAATCCTACCATTTCTTACATAATTTCTGTTGAAGAATGTGTTCCTAGTTATAAACATTTGACTTAGAACAGAATAAAATGACTCCTTACCATAGCGGTGCTTTTCAAATTTTACTGAACATACAAATCACCTGGGAATCTTGTTTAAATGCATTTTCTTATTTATAATAGGCCTGAGATTCTGCATTTCTAACAAGCTACTTTGTGATCCTAATTTGGTTAGTACAAGAACCAGTCTGAATAGCAAGGATCTATTAAATTACAATCTAAACCTGCCCAGCATTCAGAGTTCTTCATAATTTGTTCCCTTCCCACTTCTCCAAACTTACCTCCTTGACACCTCTAAGAACCCCTCTATTAAAGACAAACTAGGTTGGGCACCATGGCTCACACCTGAAATCCCAGCACTTTGGGAGGCCAGGACAGGAGGATCACTTGAGCCCAGGAGTTCAAGACCAGCCTGGGCAACATAGCAAGACCCTGTCTCTACAAAAACTTTGAAACTTAGCTGGGCATAGTGGTACATGCCTGTAGTCCTAGGTACTCAGGAGGCTAAGGTGGGAGGGTTGCTTGAGTTCAGGAGTTCAAGGTTGCAGTAAGTTATGATCATGCCACTGCACATACCAGCCAGCGTGACAGAACAAGACCCTGTCCATTAAAAAAAAAAAAAGTTCCACTAAGCTACACATTCTTAATATATACACTCAGAAGCATATTATCTCCTGCTCATGAGCCCTGCCTTCACCCTTTTCTCCATTTAAATAAAGACATTTCTAAGGCTCAGCTTGAATTCCACATTCTCCAGGTTTTCTCTCTTCTCCATTATATAATGATCACTTCTTCATTGAGACTTCTGTATACACTGATTATAGAACAATTTATGTATTTATTTTTTTCTGGATACATCTTCATTACACATTTATTAGAATCTCAAGAACAAGAAATGTCATATAACTCTCTGTATCTCCACCAACCTGCACAGAGTTCTCTATGTGTTAATAGTAAGAGTCAATAAAAATTTGTTGAGGTTGATAATGAAGCAGTATTCTAAAGAAGGCAAAATTAAATTTTCCTTCTTCTCTTTGGCAAACTGAACAGTCAAGTAGGAATTCTGAAAAATTATCAGGCCAGTCTAGGAATTAAAAATAGGAAGAGGACATGAATCCTCCTGACAATTGTGAGCAATCATGTTGGAGTTGCCACCTTCCGTCCACTAGCTTTGGAGGCAATATCACTGCAAAATCAGTATCTGAAACTCCTATGCCTAGCCTGCCAGTTTCCCCACCTCAGGCCACCTGAGTATCTTTCACATTCCTGTGATCTGTAATATTTGTTAGAATGGAACTTGTGTTCCTCTATAGATCTCAGAGAATGCAAGTGAAAGTACTTTCATGCCCATTTGGGAAGTTACATAGCAGAATGCTGAAGACCATGTATTTTGGTATTAGACTGCCTACATTTATTATCCTAGTTCAGCGCTTCTTAGCTGAGTGACCCTGGCCGAGTCACTTCTCTGACTATGGCTCGCTCATCTATAAAATAATAGTACCTGCCTCATAGAGTTATGTGATGATTAAAAGAGTTAAAACATATTAAAGCACTAGAAGAGTGCTTGGCACATGACAAGCGCTATATATATTATTATTTACTATTATTAATTCCTCTCACTGAGTCGACTTATTTAATCAGCTATCAAGTCCTACTGATCTTTCACTAAAGCTTCTCTCCATTACATTTCTTCCATCCCTACTGTCATTGTTTTAGTTCATGCCATCCAACTGTAACACATTTATTCATTTAAATAAATTTATAAATAGCTATAGTAAGAATGAACCAATAATATTAGCTTCTGGGGATAAAATGATGGAAAACAAACAGAATCCTACAATTTCAACCCTAAACCAGTCTAGGGAAGTCCAGAACAAATAAATCAGAAACTACAGTACAGCATGATTACTGCCACCTCAGAGTAATGCACATAGATACTAAGGGGACACTGAGAAAAGGGCTACAAAAAAAGTATTTCTGACTTCTGCTTCTCCCCAAAAGACTTAGGATCTACTCTTCATTCCAAAAGAACTAAGAGCATACCTCTACTGAAGCACTTAACACATTATATTGCAATTATGGGATGTCCATAGCCATGGCAACTTTAACATGTCTAAACAGACCTCTTAATTCCCCCACTTGCACACCTGATCTCAACCCTCTCTTCACTATGTTCTTTCCCCGTCTTCTTATATCAAATGGCACCATCATTTGTGCAGGCAGGTGCCCAAGGTAAAAAAAAAACTGAGGAGTTGGGCCACATGTGGTGGCTAACACCTACAATCCCAGCACTTTGTGAGCCAAGGTTGTGGGGGATTGCTTGAGCCCAGAAGTTCAAGGATGTAGTGAGCTATGAGCACACCACTGTACTTCAGCATGGGAAACAGAGCAAGACGCTGTCTCAAACAAACAAACAAACAAACAAACAAACAAAAAAGCCTGAGGAGTTATCTTTGATTTTTCTCTTTCCTCTTTCCTTGACTCCCATCTAATCCATTAGCAAGCACTGCTGGTTCTACTTCCAAAATATATTCTAAATCTAACCCCTTCTCTACATTTTTATTACCACCTCCCTCATCCAAATCACCATAATCTCCCACCTAGAATACACTGCAGGAGTTTCCTACTGGTCTGTTTCTACTGTTGCTCCCCACAATCTGTTCTCCACACTGAAATCAAATCAATCACTTAAAATAATGCTATCCTGCTCAAAAATACTCCAATGACTTTCCATTGCAATTAAAATAAAATCCAAACTTTTTAAGGCCCTGTATGATTTGGCCCCTGCCTTCACTAAAAAGATCTAGTGCTCTCTTCTTTGTTCACTCACCAGGTTTTCTTTCTATTCTTCTAATGTGCTGCTTTGGTCTGTACATTTTTGTCTCCTAAAATTCATGTTAAAATTGTAACTCCCAAAGTAATCACAGAAGTACAGTCTTTGGGAGGTGACTAGGCATGATCAGTTATCTTTATAAAATAGGCCCCAGAGAGCTCCCTCACTCCTTCCAAAATGTGAGGACACAGTCTGAAGATGCTGACTATGAACCAGGAAAACAGGCCCTTACCAGACACTGAATCTGCTGGCTTCTTGATCTTGGACTTCCCAGCCTCCAAAACTGTGAGAATTAATTTTTTTTTTGTTTATAAGCTAACCAATATATAGCATTCGTTATGGAAGTCCAAATAGACTAACACATTTACCAATTTCATTCCACTTCCAACCTCATTCCACTTCAAGTCCTCTGCCTTACATTCCCTCTCTCAGGGACACTCTCTCCCCAGCCTTTTGCCTGGCTGACTCCTTCTCACCATCAGCTATTTGGCTGAAATGTCAGAGGG
Organism: Mirza zaza; assembly: GCA_008750895.1. Taxonomy (NCBI): domain Eukaryota; kingdom Metazoa; phylum Chordata; class Mammalia; order Primates; family Cheirogaleidae; genus Mirza; species Mirza zaza. The sequence goes on from VSMD01048732.1 coordinate 17,754, forward strand.
TCCTCCCTGACTTCTTACTTAAAGTAGCCTCTCATTAAGATATTTGTACTTACCACTACTTGAAATTATATCATTTACTTGCTCACTTGTTTATTGTCTGTCTCCTGCTACTAGAACATAAAGATCTAGGCTTTTGTCTGGTCACCGTTAAATCCCTAATGCCTTAAAAGTGACCAGCACAAAGTTGGGACTCAATAAAACATTTCAAAACAATGAATTCTGATGATTCAAAAAAAGCAGTTTTTAATGGTAGAGGTAGAATGGAAGTAAGTTTGAAGAGGACTAATGAATGAATAAGTAGAAAAGAAAAAGAAAACATAAACTTCTTTTAGGAAGCATGATTGTAAGAGGAAGAGAGACAGAGGGAAAGGCAGAGGAAAACCGAGGCTGTGGGAGGGTCACTAAAAGAGGAGAAAACTTTGTTTCTTAATTCTGTTTACTTCCAGGATCCCTTTCAGAATCAAACAAAAGCTCTGGTCCTCTACTTGGAAAAATGCAAATACACCTTCACAAATAATTTCAGGGTATTTAAGACTCCCTAAGGTCCTTGGACTCCAGGTAAAGAAACCCTACAGTATAGAAACAATGAAGATTCCTAAGATGTAGGTTAATATTAATTGATGGAAAAAGCTGAGGTAGTAAGAGGAAATCCAGGTAAAGAGTGTGCATTGTCCTCTGTGACAAGAAAGAGAAAAGCAGGGCTAGGTGAAGATTTAAATAAGACTACATAAAATTTGAAGAAATTTCTGTCTCATATAATTTAAATTTTTCAGTGAAACAGATAAAATCATATGCTAAAAAATATTGTCAGTGTTAAGCAAAATATGAGGCACATAATATGAGCTTAACAAATGTCTATTAAATATTTTGACAGAATAATGGAAAACACTGGAGTACTTTTGTGGAATTCTGAAATCTGGTTCTACAAAAGCTCAACTAGGATTGAGTTTTTGTATTCTTTTTTTAAAAACTGCCTCTAAAAATTCAGATTTATAGACACTTTAAAGTAGAAAGGAATAGCCTCACTAACAGAAGGATGTGGAAAACCACACAAAATTTTATGAATAATTGAGAGGATTCCATAGTTATAATAAAAATAAGTGAATATTTTGTGAATTCACTTAAACAAAATAATAAATCACACTGTTTAACCTTTCTTAAGAAAAAGAATCTCTCTAGCCATTCCATACAAACCCTTCTCTTCCGTCCAAAGCTCTTCTTTTTTCTGCAATCCAGACTATAGTGTAAAGAAATAACTTGTCTCTTTCAAGAAGTATAAAACAATGGCCTTAGGAGAGGTAGTGTTTATCAAGCTCTCAGAAATGTAAAAAGGGGTTAAAGAGTTGTTTTCAAGAGGATTTTCTGGACTAAAGTAATTTCATAATGTATAGCACAACTAAGACAAACAGAACTACTTTATGAAGTAGCTTACTTCAAAAGATTTTCCTGGGATACTTGCATAAGAATATTTATAGCACTGTCATTCATAAGTGCCAAAAATTGTACAACATAATGTCCACCAACAGTAGACTAAATTGCAGTACACTATTAAACAATGGAACTAAAACAATCACCAAACTAAACACTACAAGCAATAAGAATAAACCTTAAAAACGACGTTGAGTAAAGAAGAAAGATATAAATGGTCAGTGTAATTCCATTCACACAAAGTTCAAAAAATAAGCCAAACTATAATGCTCATGTTCACACACAAAGATGATGAAACTATAAGGCAAAAACTAGGAATTGGCTATCCCTGGGGAGAGAAAGGAATATGTAATTTGAAAAAGGATAAATAACACCTGCTCTAACTGCCTCCTATATAGAGAGGACTTTAAAATCAAATCACCCTAAGCTGGTCCAGGCAGCTAAAAAAAGTTGACAGAAAAGAGAGACCAGAGATTCTCTAAACCTGATTATATTCTGGGTTGCAAGTAGTGATTTTTCTTCAGAAGGTAATCAAAATGAGAAATATTATGGAAGCTGCCATTAAATAATGCCAAGGTTTAGAGTTTAAAATAAATATTTCATTAATGTACCTTCCTAGTTCCAACGAATTAAGACTAAAGTTTGGTTCACTGATAAATTAAAATACAAACAAGAATTCCTTTTATCTTGGAGACAGATTTGAATTGACGCCCTCCTTTTACATTTATAACTAATCAATTTTATTCTATTTACAAACCAATTGTTATTCTATTTATTTCCTTACAGGTAAACGAAGTGTACTTGAAGTGCTGAAAACCAGTAGAAAAATTAACAACTAATATCTGGGGATATAAGGGCCTGGAATTGAAAAAGGAAAATGCTGGGACACTGTCATCTATGCAACCTTTCCTAAAGCCACGATCCTTGACTTTATTTGGTGGTGGGGGGGAAAAGTATTTCGATGCATTTTTAGGTATCAGGTCCATGACCACATGGTAATCCAATTTAAGTGTCAAATATTTTTTCAAACAAAAGCCAGCTTACCCTGCCTTTCCTGTGTACAATTTCTACTGAACTTATATATATGAGATTTTCAAGCAACTGTCTAAGTAATCTTGGACCTCCACTACCCAAAGCCTACAAAGAGGCTCACAGGTGAGAGAATGGAAGTCAGGATGAGCCAGGTTGAATTCCCAAATCTCTGACTTCCAAACTTCTCAGCTTCACTCGAGAGCGTTTCTAAACAGAACAGTCCCCCACCAACCAAGCAGGGAGCTGTGGCAGGAAGCGAAGCGGTCACCATAGGAACTGGGCGCAACCCTAAACCCCCAAGAAACGACAACGAGGACAAAGTTTGCTCCTGGAGGGCTTCCGCGGCCCGCAACTCTGCCCGCTACAGCCCCTCACAGCAGCCCAGGCAGCGAATACCCACCTCCGAGCGCCCACAGCCCCAACCCTGCCACACCCGCCCCCTTGCAGCTGCCTTCTGAGGAGACCGTCCCCAACCCGGCGCATCTCCGCTGCTTCTACCTGGAGGTCCGGGTCCCTCCCCAGGCTTCTCGGCCCGCCGTCCTCCCCAGAGCTCATCCCCGCGACTGCTGGGCTTCGACCTCCGCCAGGGATTCACGTCCCTCCCCGTCTCCATCCTCCGCCCCTTTCTCCTCCCTTCCCACCCTGCAGTCAAACTGGCCCCGCCCTGGCGGAGTCGGAGGAAGGCGGGACCCGGCGGGAAGGAGGCGGGGGCGGTTAGCGCCGGCCGAAGCCGCCCTCGGCCCCGCCCTCACGCTCAGTACCTAAGGGGGGCTCGTCTTCCACCTCCCTGGCGCCTCAGCTCCGCTTCCGTCCCGCGCGCCCCCAGTGCCCGTGCGCACGCGTACCAGGCTCGACACGCCCTCTGGCGGGGACTACAAGCCGTGCGCGCGCACCCACGCACGTAGCGACGCGTACATCTACCTGCCTGCCTTAGAGGGCGCTTGGGCCAGGCCTCTTCCTGGCCCTTCCGCGCCGCGCAGGCGCACGCCCACGCAGCGCCTTGACGCCCGCCGCGAGCGTCCCGTCTCCTAGTAACCAGTCGCGAGCCGCTTCTCCCACGAAGTATTTCTTACTCCTGGCCTGAAGCCGCCGCACAGGGATGGAACGCGCATGTGCAGGGCGGTCTCTGGCCACGCCGTCTTCCTTCAGCTCTTGAACACCTACTTGGCTTCGCAGAAGTGGTTCTGTGCCACTTTTCCCAGGGATAGGACATCATTGTGGACCCACGTTCAGTAAACCAGTTCCTCGCAGAGCTGCTCTTGGGCGCAGCTCCTGCCGCAGCCAGGGACCCTTTTTGAGGGAGACTTCCAAGTCCCGTCCTCTTATGCCGGTCTGTCCGGGTGAGCGCGGGCAGCCTGCAGTGTGGGGAGCTTGTGGAGCCATGGCCTCGATCCGCTCTGCCGGATGAGGGTTGAATCGGGAAGTGGCGGAACTAGCAATGAAATACCGGCAGATTCCTGACCGGTACTCCCTCTCCACATGTCAGTCTTTCTCCAAGTACTCTTTCCAGAAAAAAACTGGTGATGGTTAACAAAAAAGGAAAGGGTATACAATCTCACTTGATATTCAATCATATGTTGATTGTTTTGCTGTTTAATACCATTTAAACTTGCCTTCTCTCAATTTGGAGCCTTCAGTCTGGGAACATTCATTTAACTTAACCAGTGTAATATTTTTGGCCATCCCACTATGTTAAAATTAACTACGTTACCTTAAAGTGCAGAAATGAGCTTTTTAGTGAAAAGGACTGAACACTGCATTATTCCACCAATTTTTTGGAGCCTGGCTTGGGAAAAAAGTTGTCTTCTTAAATATTTCTTAATATTTAACATGTTCCATCCTTCTTAAATAACCCAAGAGCTTCTGAACGATAATGGTGATGTTATTTCCCTGCCTTTTCCTACAGATAACACAGATATTAGGTTTTTACAGCAGTCCTCTGATGATCTTGATAAAGTATAAGTCTGTGCATTTCAAAAGTAAGCTCACATTTGAGACTATTCCTGTTTTTGCCAGGTAAGTACTCATTTATTTCCACAAGACATCATTGGCAAGGATAAACAATTTTTATGTTAGAATAAATTTCTTCATAAAAGTACATTTATATATAGGTCCCTTCTTTTTCCAATCTCTCTTCTGATTTTTTCATCAGTTTGTGTTATTCTCATATTTTGTAGCATTTATTTTCAGATATATACTTTGTACATATTAACTAGATACTAAAAAATCAAATGTTCCTGTTATTTTAGATAAAGAGATTAGAGGACCCAAAGAGGATATCTTTTCTGAAATATAATTATTCCTAATTGATAAAAATAACAAATATCTTGTCACCTCTTCAGATACTAAAATTATTGAACACAAGAGTCACATTATCTAGCATTATTGAAAACAAAGTGGAAATAATGTACTAACTTTAAAACTATAATTTGGAGTTGAAGACTTGGGTGGGGATGGGGGGATTATTAATATATAAAGTAGGAAAGTACTTCCCTTAGGGAAAGAGTAAGAACAGTTTAAGCACTCACCACCTAGATGTTACTAAAGATTCTTTGGAAAAGAATGTAGTGAAAATATCATTTGAAGGCCAAAAGAGAGTGTAAAGATTTTTATCGGTTTTCCTGTCAAGAACTGTTGACTTCTTCCCCTAACCTGAGAAAATGTAAAAATGTCCTTCCCTCTATGGAAGCCCAAGGAGTGGTATGTGCCTCACACTGTCCCAGCTAAACCCTATAGGGTGCCCCTGCTCTCTCTTTCTTGTGACAGACACCCTCTGTGGAGTTCTAAGGTCTGAGTTTTTTAGTCCATTACCTCTATTTTGCCTTTTTCACCCCTGTCCCCTTCCAAGTCCCCTCAAAAAAAAAAAAAAAAAATTTCAGGGACTTCATCTGTTAAGCTACTTGATGTTGTCTCACAGCTCACTGATGCTCTGTTAATTTTTTAATTTGTTTTATTCTCTTTTTGTTTTTATCTGTTCATTTAAAAAAAATTAGATAGTTTCCTCTTCATGTGGAGGCTGGAAAATTCCAGGCAATTAGCGCTCATAGGGCTTACTTTATTCCTTCTCTCAGGAATCACTCTCCTGCACTACCTACCGTCCATTGTCTAAAAATCATTGTTTCTTGTGTTTTGTCTGTTTTTTAAGTTGCTTATGGCATAAGGGTAAATCGGGTCTCTGTTACTCCACCTTGGCCAGAAGCAGAAGTCTACCACCTCTTTATAGTCTCAGCCCCATGTTACTAATTACCCCAACAGAAGTTGTTTACAATTCAAAAGTGCTTCAGACTGAGGAAACTTTAACTGCAACAGCACTGAAGCAGAAGAGGGTTTGGCATAGTACAGGCTTGTGGAATAGCAATGAGGCCACAGGGCCCAGGCAGAATAAGGGAGAAAGATAGGATAGAGTGTTCACTGGTGTATTAGTTGTCTATTGCTACTGTAACAGTTTGTCACAGATTTAGTAGCTTTAGCAACACAAATTTATTATCACAAAGTTCTAGAGGTTACAAGTCCAAAATGGGTCTCACCATGCTAAAATCAAGATGTCAGCAGGGCTGCATTCCTTCCAAAAGCTCTAGGGAGAACCCATTTTCATGTCTTTCCAGCTCCTCTAAGCCCATTTGGTCCCAGTGTATCTTCAAAGCCAACAATAGCTAGTCAAGTGCTTCCCACATGGCATCACGCTAACACCAAAATTTCTGAGTCCCTATTTTCACATACAAAGACTCTTGTGGGCCGGGCATGGTGGCTCACGGCTATAATCCTAGCACTCTGGGAGGCTGAGGCAGGAGGATCGCTCAAGGTCAGGAGTTCAAGACCAGCCTGAATAAGACCCTGTCTCTACTAAAAATAGAAAGAAATTGGCCAACTAAAAATACGTAGAAAAAATTAGCCGGGCATGGTGCCACATGCCTGTAGTCCCAGCTACTTGGAAGGCTGAGGCAGAAGGATTGCTTGAGCCCAGGAGTTTGAGGTTGCTGTGAACTAGGCTGACACCACAGCACTCACTCTAGCTGGCGCAACAGAGTGAGACTCTATCTCAAAAAAAAAAAAAAAATTCTTGTGATTACATTAGTTCTACCCAATTAATCCAGAATAATCTTCCCACCTGAGAGTCAGTGGATTAGCAACCTTAATTTCTCTTTGCCATGTAAAATATATTCACAGCTTCTGGGGATTAGGACATAGACATCTTTAGGGGCCACTATTCTACCTGCCACAGCTGGGGACTGGATATGTAGAATTTGGCTTTTGCTCTGAGATGGGAAACACCTGGTGTGTGTTAGGTAGAGGATTGATGTGATCTGGCTTATGTTTTAAAAGGCTCAAACCAGATACTGCTTGAAGAATATACATTGGGGAGGGATGGACAAAGGTGGAGATAGAAACAGGATTCATTGACAGATTGGATGTGGAATATAAAATAAAGAGGAGTTAAGAATGACTCCACCAGCAGTGCACAAGGTTTCCTGCCATCCTACATTCTCCTTATACTTGATACTATCTGCCTTCCTAAAGTCTTACCATTCTCATGGTAGTAAACATGCATTTCTCTGATTGCTAATAAATTTGAATATCTCTTTATATACTCTTAATCTATTTGGGATTCCCTAATCTGTAAATTATGTTTTTATGGCCTTTGCCCATTTTTCTATTGGGGTTTTCTTTTTCCTTGCTATTTTGTAGGAGTATTTTATTTTATTATTTTTTTTATATTTTATTTATTTTATTATTTTATTTTATTGCGATAGGGTCTCATTCTGTCACCCAGGCTGGAGTCCAATGATATGATCATAGCTCACTGTTCTGTCAAACTCCTGAGCTCAAGTGGCCCTTTCCCCTCATCCCCTCAGCCTCCCAAGCAACTAGGACTACAGGTGTGCATCACCATACCTGGCTAAATTTTTTTTGGTTAGAGAGAGATGGGGTTTCACTATGTTGCCCAGGCTGTTCTCAAAGTCCTGGCCTCAAGCAATCCTCCCATCTTGGCCTCCTAAAGTGCTGGGATTACAGGCATGAGCCACAGCACCTAGCTGAGGAGTTTTTTATATTCCAGCTATTACATCTCCTGTCAGCTTGGACACAGTAAATATCTCCTGCCAGTCTCTATCTTTTTATTTTTTTTCATTGAATAGAAAATCTTAATGAGTAATTAAACCTGTTTTCCCCTTATTTTTAAAGACATTTTATGTCTTATTCAAGAAATCCTTCTCCACCCAAAGTTGACAAATATATTTTCCTACATTTTCTTCTATTGCATTTATAGTTTGACCATTCACATTTAGGTCTTTAATGCATTTAGACTCCGCTTTTGTATATAAGGATCCTGCTTTACTTTTGTCTACATAGTAGAGCCAGTGTTCAAAGTACCATCATATTAAACTTAGTCTGGTTCTATCTCCTTTGCCTTACAGTGTTACCTGTATCATATGTGAGGTTTCTGAACATATCTAGGTCTAAGCTGCAGTTCTGTCATGTTCTATTGATTGTTAATTTGTTCCTGTATGAGATTGTTTTAGTTACTTTGACTTTGTAACATATCTTAATATCTAGTAAAGCAAACCTCTATGTTCTTTTTGTCCAAATTAATTTAGCTCTGTATGGACTTTTATTCTTCCAAATACATTCAAGATTTCTTCTTAAATGGCAACCTGAGTGCCAGTCCAAAGATGCCCCTGATAGACCTGTTCACCTTCATGTACTCAAGATTCTGGGAAAGTTAAGGTGAGACTCACAGGGCCAAATCTACCCTATTGCATTTGGTTCCTCTTTAGTCCCGCTATTTGATTCAAGTTTAACGTGCAAATTGATCATTATATAAGTTAGCATTATCTTATGCTTACTGATTTCAAATGCCATATGTTGTTTTATAGAGTTTTGTTAGTGTTTTTTAAAACTTTTTTCCAATTTTGCATTTTAAAAAACTTGTAAACCTACAGAAATGCAGCAATAATATGCTAAGCAAATTTTTATCCTTTACCTGCTAGATTCAATAATTAACTTTTGCATATTTTACTTTCTCTTTGTATTTATTGCTAAACAATTTGAGAGCAAGTTGTAGATATGATCCTTCACCCCTAACTATTTCAGCATGTATTTCCTAAGAAAAAGGACACTCACTTATATAACCACAATATAATTATCATATTCCTGGCATTTAACATTGATGCAGTATTATCTAATAAACCATTCATCTCCAAATTTTCCAATTTTCCAAGTAATGATCTTTGTATAATATAGTACATCCCCTCTCCCCCCAATTCAAGATGATTTACTGCATTTGGAAATCATGTATTTTTAGCCTCCTTTAATCTCAAACAGTTCTCAGCCTCTATCTTTCATGACACTGACATTTTTAAGTACAAACTATTGGTTTTACAGAAATGTCTCTCAATTTGGGTTTGTTTCCTCATGATTAGATTCCAGTTATGCATTTTTGACAGGAGTGTTTCCTTTTAAATTAAAGAGGAGAAACTGAAGAATAGAATAAACTCAATTTTATTCATTTGAAGGCAGTACTGGATATTTCTTTTATGAAGAAGAAACATTCATCTTCAAGTTCCAAATCTAACAAAGACATATACCTACATTTTAGAATTTCATCAGAGATCTTTAAAAAATTTAGCTTAATTGTATTTGATTCCCAGAAAGCCAAATCTATACTAGGTATCTAATTGTTATAGTAACAAAATTTGAGTAACTACTGTATTTAGGATACTATAATAGGCCCAGGACTCTGTTCTGTTACAGATTAAACACTGATATTCAATCACAAATATGGATAAACAGGTTTCAAGATGATTCTTTTGAAATTTTCAGTCAAAAAGTAATTAGGGCTTGGTGGGCATGGAATTGGAAACTATCAAAAGATACCATAGTAGCTAAATATTAAAGAAGTAATACATTCTAAAAAGTGGGCAACTGCTTTCATTCACATTGGTGGAGTCTGCTCCAGCTCTCAGGTTGCTGGTAGAGCATCTTCAAAACATTATTCTCCAATAAGCACTGCAGGGAGCCTGTCCCTTCTGTCATCCTGGTTAACTCTGCCTAGAAAATTTCTGCCCATCTTTCAAAGTGCAACCCTGACCTAGGCACTCCTCCTTTAGGAAACTTTCCGAGGCCTCCTTGCATGTTCCTCTCTCTTAACAGATTGGACTTCTTTAATAACAAGTACTGTATCTTTATTGGATATCTTTATTTTTTGCAGAACACTTTGCAGAGTTCTTGGCCTTCAATAATTTCTTTTTAATACATTAATATGAATTAAATGGTTCTGCTAGCAAAAATGATGGAAAAGACTAAGAGAAGTTCTATTATTTTCTAAAAAGTAACAAAACATAAAATTGGGGAAATTTCTTTTTAAAAAGACTTTCAAAGGACTCCATAGATCTTGCAAACTCTCCCACGAAGAAAATGTAAACATTGAAAGGTGGAAGGCAATTTTACTTTATATTCTTAGCATCTTCATGACATTTCATTAAATAAACATTGCCATGAAGTTAGTTGAAATTCTTGTTGTATTCACTTGATACCTATCTTTTTTTCTCCAGTAATCAAGTTGAAGAAACATTTCCACTACTTAAAAAGATATTTGCAGACTACCTCGATATTGTTCAGCTATTCCAATGGGATTTTCACTTAGTAAATCTGCTACTCAGGTATCTGCCATGCATAGGAATTCAAAAGTGGACGATCACTTAATGCAAGGGACTGAGAAAAGCAGGTTGGAACCAGTTACTCAGTTATTTCAAAACACCAAGAAAATAAGATTACAAGACACAAACCAAGAAAACTTCACAAGGATTGAAGGGACTGGCACAGGCTCTCTTTCAGAGAAAGCCTTGGGCTCAGTGGTATATGTTATTGAAAGTGATGGAATAGAAGTGACGGATATGGAATAAAGTAATTTGTACATATTACCAAAGAAACCAAAAATTGCTTTTCATTAAGGGGTGGGGGGTGTTGAATAAGAACTTAACCTTATTAGGAAAACCTAACAAAATGAAGGAAGACTATTGCTTTATTTTCCACTATTTATGAATCATCTTCTATGGCATTTTTTGATGATGCATATTCAAAAGGCAGTTGGTTTTTGAAGACAAAAAGTCTTCTAAAATTCAAAGCAGATTTCTCTGATACTATATTCTATCCTTGTTAAAAACCAGAGTTTTTAAATAACAGTATTTATATGGCACCAAAACATTCCAGTTTTAACAAGTAGTTTTTTAAAAAAAGTGTCCAAGCTATTTGACATCAGTATTTCATACAATTTCTTGTGTACCGGTTTTGTATGTTACATATCCAGCTGGGGATTTTTCTATTGGTTACTTTGCTTTCCTACATTTTGCTTTTCTGTTCTGTAAAAGATCAGTACAAACTCTGTAAAAGACTGGTAAATTGCATATCTTCAGAAGCATTTCACATTTTAAATCTTTTTAAAACTACTTTTTTTCTGCCACATTGAATACATTTTAGAGTTAGAAAATAGTTCTTTCCAAGTGTAATAGTTTACCTTGCAGATGCCAACATTTTATACCACCAATATTTAATATGGGAAAAACAGCCTATTATTAAAAAAAAAACCTTGTTGTATGTATCAGTTATTAAAATATCTGATAGTATGAAACAGCAGTATTGTCCCAAGTAATGTTGAATGAAATTAAAATCATTTTGTATCTGGACATATGAACATGTTACTGTACTTTAATATTTAATGACTATCTCTAATGCCCAATTGCATAATCTCCTTAATATTAATTAAAAACAAACAGGAAAGGGCATCATCTTTTGGGGGGGCAATATTTTACAAATCAGAAAGACACTAAACAAATGTATGTGTAGGGAATATTGAGCATAGAATAAAAAAAATTCTTACAACATGTACTCACCAACAAATTGGTATTAACAGATCAACACCTAAGTGGACATATAGGAATAACATCTATCGGGTGCTGGGCAGGTGGGAGGGGGGAGAAGGGGATGGGTATATACAACCACAACGAGTAAGATGTGCAACGTCTGGGGGATGGACATGCTTGAAGCTCTTACTTGAGGGGTGAGGGGGCATGGGCAATATATGTAACCTTAACACTTGTACCTCCATAATACACTAAAATAAAAAAAAATTCTTGAATGGAATATAATATAGTAAGACAATACTTTTTTTCATTTACAGAACATAATTCTTTGGGAGAGCAAAAAATATACAATTCATCCATTTGTTCACCTAGCCTCACACTGTGCTTGGTGCTAGAGATATAGTAGTGAATAAAAACAGCTACTACCTTCATAGTGCCTTCTGTCTGTCTACCAGGGAAGACAGAATTATACAATACAGTAATTATACATGGTACAAATTGTGATGTGCCATAAAGTAAAGAGTTCAGAGAGATCATAACAGGAGGCGTAACACATAAACTTGATTTTAATTGTGGGAACTAAGAAGGCTTCTCTGAGGACATGACATTTATAGCTTTTTCAGTGACATGGTTGTCCAAGTGAATGATGGCAATGGTCATCAAGGTGGAGAGAAGGGGATAGAGTTGGCAGGGTATAGTGGTGGTTTGGAAGTGAGAATTGAGGATGAAAAACGGGTTTCTAGCAAAAAAGGCTAGATGCATGGAGGTTCCTTGGGGGCAAGAGTGAGCTCAGTAGCAAGGTTTTTGGACATAACAGGTTTCTAAGATAATTATGTGTATAGAACTAAAAATATAAATTTTTAAGTTGTATACAGAAATGGTATTTAAAGCCATGGGCATTGCTTAAGGAGAACATACAGTGTGAGATAAAGACCTGAGGAAACTCTTAACTCTTAGGGGCTAATCAGAGCAGGGCAGCTAGCAAAGGGGACTGAGGAGTTGGCAGTGAGGCTAGATAAAAACCAAGACAGGGTAATGTCAAGGTTGCCCACAGGAGTTTTTCCAGGTGCAGGTAGTCAACTGAATAGTCAGATGAAAACTGAAAAGTCCACTGATTCTAGGAGCTTGAATGTCACAGTGACTTTAGCAAAAGCAATTTTGTTGGAATAACAAGGGAAAAAAAGCCATTTTGGAGGTTTAAAATGAATGACAAGTGATACTGGATAGTGACTCTTTCAGTAAGCTTGGCTCTGAAGGTTAGGTTGACAGAATTAAAAGTGGAAAGACAAGTGAGGTCACTGAAGGACTGTTAAGATGAGAGATGGGAGGCCGAGGCGGGCGATTGCTCGAGGTCAGGAGTTCGAAACCAGCCTGAGCAAGAGCGAGACACTGTCTCTACTATAAATAGAAAGAAATTAATTGGCCAACTAATATATATAGAAAAAATTAGCCGGGCATGGTGGCGCATGCCTGTAGTCCCAGCTACTCGGGAGGCTGAGGCAGGAGGATTGCTTGAGCCCAGGAGATTGAGGTTGCTGAGGTAGGCTGACGCCATGGCACTCACTCTAGCCTGGGCAACAGAGTGAGACTATGTCTCAAAAAAAAAAAAAAAAAGATGAGAGAGATTACAGCATTTTTGAGTATCATTGGAAAGGTTCAGTGGAGAAGCTAAAGAAGCAGAAGTAAGAATAATCAAAGGGACAGAAGTCTTGGAGTAGGGAGGATGGAATAGGATTCTCTAACACCATGTTAGCAGGAAATTAGGGAAAAAAGTCTGATTTGTACCATTTCAGATTTCGGAGAAATGGAATTTAGAAAAAAGCAATATAAGCAGAGAGCAACAATATTGTGTGGCTATTTCGAATGATAACTAGGAAAATTCCTACAACAATTAACTCTGAACAGAATCCATTCCCACCTGCATAATACAAGAAAGATTCACTCAGTGACCTCAAAGATGTAATAATAAATAAATGAGGAATCACTGTGTCTTTATTATAGCTTTCTATGAAGCCTTGGTCATTGACCCTATCAGCATCACCAAACTGTGAACACTGAAAGCTTCTTACTCCAATAGGCAAGTCTTGGTGGTTTCTATTCTAACTGAAGGAGACTGATTGCTGTGAAAGATTGAAAAAGATGATCACAAATTCTTTGGGCTCTTCTCATCAAGAGGTGAGGTCAGTTATCATCGCATACCTTAACTCTGGGCTGGCTTTGTTGTTTGGGGCAATAGAGTGAGGCTGAAGCGCTGCTTGGAGGTTAGGCCTTAACTGAGGTGCCTCAAGCAGCCAGTGGCACTAATTGCCAAGGTGTGAAGGCCATCTTGGACTGCCCAGTTCAGCCAACGCTTGCTGAAAGAAGCCACATGAATAAGCCCCGGTAAAATCAGCAGAGGAATCACCCAACTTGCTCACATATGTTTGAGATAATAAATTGTTGTTTTAAGCCACTGTTTGAGGCAGTTTGTTAGCAGTAATAGTTAGCTGAAACTATTACCTTGCTACCTTGTATGCTGGGGATATTTCCCACCTGGCTGAGCCGCAGGGTTCTCTTAACAACTGCAATGAGGGATATCCCACGTGGTAATGATCACCAGCCTCAGTGTTTTCTGATCCACTCGGTCTTATTACGATCTCTGTATTGCGAATATCAGCGTTTATTCCTTTAAATACAATTTGTCTTTCAAAACTGATTTGAATTTCCTCACCTTTCAAGTGGTGTTACCTGCCATTTGGACTATGAGGAGGATGTAAGACCCAGTGCAATGCCTACATGCTCAGTAGAGTATTTGCCGGTACTCCTCCCGACGTGTGACCTGGCTGCTCTGGGTTTCTGAGGACTGCCCCTAAACTGGCTCCACGAAATGCCCCCCCAACCTGGCACACTCGCCTCTCCTACCTTCGCCCCGGGGTGGCCATTATCTCTGAGGGGTCACGCGAGGAACTCCCATCTCAACTGGTGCTTTATGACTTTCGGTACATGACCTGAGTCCCTGCCTCGAAGCTGCGTCTGCGTTGGCTAGACCAGCCCGGAAGGACCCTTATGAGCCCAGCGGACCGCCAGCCCGCAGCGACGCCGCGGGCAAGGAGGCCCGGCGCGCTCCCGACGTGGCCCCGCCTCCTCGCGGCGCTTCCGGCGGCCGGGCCGCAGTGGGCGGGGCCCAGTCGTGGGCCCTGCCTGCCGGGTGCCGAGACAGACGCGTCCTTCTCCCGCACGAGTCCGCAGGAGTCTGTGGACACGACCGGAAACAGCAGGTGGGTGAAGCCGGAAGCAGGTCTAACCGCGATGCTGCGGGCTGTGGCCGGCGACCGTGGGCTCTGGTGCGCGCGCTGGCTCCCTCGGGCGGCGGGCTGGGACCTGAGGCCCGCCGCGGCCGGTGCTGAAGGCTCTGCAGTTTGCCCTCAGCGCTTACAACGATCTCTTTTCACTGATAAGAACGGTAGATCCGGAACACTGGAGGGAGGGTAAATAAACCTTGTAAATTAGGTTGGATGCCAGCTGTGTGCACGCCCACAGAGAGGCAAAAAGACGTAGTAAAAAAACATGCACACCACCATAATTAGGTTCTGGGTAAGCTATGTATTGTCGGGGGTTGGGGTCAAAATAGTAGCGTTTTGCTAAAGTTTTATCAAGAAGCTGGGCCCACCTAGAAAGATAGATGGGATTGTTCTCTTTCTGTTGCGTGATGGAGAAGCATGTTTGGCAGTAGTACAAAGGTAGCAAAGTGTCCCCAAGAACATGGAAATAAGAATGTCTTCTGAGGAAAAAGTATAAAATTAGTAATTAAAGGGTGAGAGTGGAGATAATGCAAGGTGATTTTGAAGAAACAAAATTTTACCGGGCTTTCAAAGGCTTGACACTATGCTGACAACTAAAGGAAGAATGTGTATCATTCAGTTGGGGTCTGAACTGCTACTGGAGCGTGGGATAAAAAAAGAGACGCACACCTGCTCCAGCTGAATGGAAGCCTCCCCGAGGTGAGAGAGGGTATCCCAACTTACGAGTAGGATCTCTCTTGGGCTCTCCTGAGTTGAGGTGGTGTTTTCCTCAAGACCCATCCCATCAGACATTGAAATAATATAGCTCAGTCTTTTTGTTCTGATTATGTATTCATCAAGCAAACTTCTGTTAAGTTGGCTTGTCAGAATCCTACAGTGAGTAATTGGACAGGCTTATCTGAATATCTGGTTGATGGCCTATAGTTCTCTTTGTAAATCAGTAAGCTGGCATTCAGGTTTTTTGGGCATCCCTTTGTTTGGTTTGGTTTTGTTTTAATTTTTATATCAGGGTATTATGAGGGTACAAACATTTTGGTTACATTTTGTCTTTGCCTCACCCAAGCAAGGGTTAGAGTCATGCCCTTCCCCTCTACAATGCTCACCGTGTCCTTTAGTTGTGAGTTTACCCCCCCAACTCCCTAATCCCTGGACAATATTACTACCATGTGAGCGCCATAGTGTTAATCAGTTATTGCCAATTTGATGGCAAGTACAAGTGGAGCCTATTCTTCCAATCTTGTGATACCTTACTTCGGATAATGGGCTCAAGCTCAATCCAGGAAAATATAAGAGGTGCTAGATCACTGTCCTTTCTTATAATTGAGTAATATTCCATTGTATACATATACCAAATTTTAATAATCTACTCACGAATTGATGGGCACTTGGGTTGTTTCCATATCCTTGCAATAGTGAATTGTGCTACCATAAACATTCGGATGCAGACGTATTTATTATAAAATATCTTTTGCTCTTTTGGGTAGATGCCTAATAGTGCTGTTGCTGCATCAAATGGTATTTCTATTTTTAGCTCTTTGCGGTATCTCCAAATTCTTTTCCACAGAGGTTGCACTAACTCACAGTTGGATATCCCTTTGGTTTCACTTTTTTTCACTATTTGTGTTATTATTTTTCACCCTTCAGGGTTCAGTTGAAATGCTATATTCTCACTGAGGCCTATCTATTGGTTTTTGTGTTCAAGTGCCTAGAACAGTTTCTGGCTAATAGCAGGTGTTCTACCTAACTTCTCAATCTTTGCTTACATGTCTCGTTTTTAATGATGCCTATGCTAACAATCTTGTTTAAAATTGCAACCTGTGCCAGGCATGGTGGCTCATGCCTGTAATCCTAGCACTCTGGGAGGCCGAGGTGGGAGGACTGCTTGAGCTCAGGAGTTCAAGACTGGCCTGAGTGAGAGTGAGACGCTGTTTCTACCAAAAAGAAAAAGAGAAAAAAATAAAAACCCAACCGGGCATTGTGGTGTGCGCCTGTAGTCCCAGCTACCCAGGAGGCTGAGGCAGAAGGATCGCTTAGAGCCCAGGAGTTGGAGCTTACAGTGAGCTACAATGACATCACTGCACTCTACCCAGGGCAATGGAGTGAGACTCTGCCTCAACAAAAAAATTTTTAAAAAATAATGAAATTGCAGCCTATTTCCTCTCACCTATACATTTCCAATCCTCCCTTTCTCAGCTCTACTTTTTCTTATAACCTTTATCACCATTATTTATTTGTCTCATTTTGAATCCCAAATGCCAAGAACAATGTCTGTCATGTTGTAGATGAAAAACTTGTTGAATTAATACCTTATTGTGTTTCATTCACACTATATATACAATGCCTGGATGAATAGACATATTTTGAGGACTGTTAAAATACATGCATTGGATCAATACATGAATTGGATCAATTCTGCAACCCTAAGAAGATTGGATTTTTGGCCAAAGTCAGTATCTTGGACTATAGTTAATTTATCAAGGTAAATGCCACTTTGATGTGTCTTGGTTAGGAATCCTTGTACACTTAAGGGAATACATGTTATATGACAGGAATAGTATGCACAGAGGAATAGAGATGGAATGGGATAAACCTTATAATAGTTGTTATTATAGCACATTTTATATTTGCCAGACATGAATGCTTTATGGATCTTACCACACTTAATGTTCTCAATCATTCTATGAGGTCTGAGCCAATTGAAGCAGCTAGAGGTTAAACTACTTTGCCTAAGGTTATTTAGGTAAGTGGCAGCAACAGGGCTAAAATTTAAGCTCTTCTTTGATGTCCTCTCACACTCTGCATATGCAGACAAGAATGAGAGCCTTAACCTTAGGGAAAGATATTTCACAAGGTCTCAAAGACCTTGCACATCCACAGACACCATCCAGTTTATTGTCCACAACACCTATTTGTTACTGTTTCTCCTTTGGATCACAACGAAGAGGATCCCTTTTGCTGTCAAAGGCTGCCTTCCTACCTGAACTCTGGATCTGAACACCACCATTTTCTGAGGGACCTCCCTTCACCAATATTGCCCTCTCTTTCACTGCTGACTTTCCCACCAGCCTCTGAACCTGCTAGGTCTCTTGCATCTTAAATCCTATCCTAACTCCACATTCCCTCCTAACTACTGCCCTAGCTTTTCCACTTCACAACTAGAATACACTCATTTAGGCCTTTCATTTACTCAACACATCTGGTTCTTGCCAAGATCACTAATAACCTTCTTGATGCTGTTAACTCTAACAGATCCTTTCAGCCCTCATCTTATGTGCTCAATCTTGAGCATCTGGCAGTGTTAACCATCTTGTCTCCTTGAAGCCATAATACCATATTTTAAAAATTTATTTCTTCTATTCTCAGCTTTCTTTAGGAGCTCCCCGTCCTTTCTCTCCATATCCCTTAAATGTTGCTGCTCTTCAGGATTGTATCAGAGGCTCTTATATCTTCTCACTGAACCATCTCTGGGCAATCTAGTCCCCTACCATGGCCTGTTACCATCTATTGAGGTCCATCCCATTCATTGGCTGCTCGATAACCATTTGACAGTTCAACACAGTCAAAATGAACCAATTATCTTCACCCCATACCTCCTCTTCCTGTGAAATCTGTCCTAGGAAATTTCACCTCTTTACATCTCTTTGCCAGGCCAGAAATCAAGACATAATATTAATAAAATGACTAACCCATATTGTGTACTTCTATGTGCCAAGCACTTTATATGTATTAGCTCATTTAATCCTGATAATATGAAATGAGTCCTGTCATTATCCACATATGACAGATAAAGGATCTGAGGCATAGGAAAGCTACCTAAACTGGCTTAGGTCATTCAACTGGCAAAGGAAAGAGTTGGTATTTGAATGCTGGCAGTCTGGTTTAGGCTAATAGTCTTTATATTATGAAGGATGTGATCCTTGACTTCTCTCTCACCCTCATTCAACCAGTTACCAAGTATTGTACATCCTCCATGTTTAGGTGATGTCTGTAAAGTATAAATCTTCCACTTTCTTAAAACTGTTCAGCACCTCCTTCATGGCTCTCAGGGTAAGGTTCAAGCATTTAACAAGGATTTTAAGGCTTTTCATAATTGACTCATATTGCTCATATTGCTTCTACCTTCTGATCTCCAACTCCCTATTCTTACACTTATAAGTACCAGCCAATGGAATTAAATTCTTTGCACGGGTCTCCTTTTCCACCAAGCTGTTGCTTATTGTTGGACTACTTTTCCTTACCCCTTTTATGTCTCAACTTCAATGTCACTTCCACTAATTAGAGGGTTAGATGGTCCTCTAATGTACTTACACCTATCACAGCACTTATGTCACTGTATTTTAATTATGACCTTACTTGCTTTTTAGTATCTCCCACTAGATTATGGAGATACTAAAAGTTCCTTGAAGGCAAGGACTAGTGCACCTTCTTAATATCTTTCATATCTATTCCCTTCTTTGTCTGCTACCCTACTTCATGCTCTCATTATATCTAGCTTAAACAACTGCATTAGTGTATTAACAATGCTGTCTGTCCCTAGTCTATCCTTTGTTTAATCCATGCTCAGCACTGTAGAGGCAGTTTTGTATAATAGCTGACAATACTTTCCTGCTTAAAACACTTCAGTGGATCCCAGCTGCCTTTTAAAATGGCCAAATATTTTAGGATTACATGAATTTGTCTCCTCCCCTCTTCTATCCCCTTACTACCTTGTGCCTAGTAGGCATTCCATAATTATTTGTTGAATGAATGTGGAACTGTATCAAAGTCAGCCAAACAGAACCAAAAACAAAGAGATTAACCAAAGAAATCCAATCTGGGTGCAGAGCCTTCCTACGGCAATGTAACCATAAACGTCAATGGAGCTAGAAGACTAGTAACTCTTTCCTTTAGGAGGGAGTCCCCAAAATATATCACCAAAAATGGTGACAAAGAGTCACCATTAGGTGACTTATATATATTTGCATATGCATGGAATATGCTACTCCCATCTACCTGGTAAACTGTCAGATTTGGAGACTCAGTCCAACTGTCCAGTCCTCTATTAAACTTTTCCAGACTAGCTGGGCATGGTGGTGCATGCCTGTAGTCCCAGCTACTCCGGAGGCTGAGAGGCAGGAAGATCACTTGAGCCCAGTAGGTTGAGGCTACAGTGAGCTATGATCTACCACTGCACTACAGCCTGGGTGGCAGAGTGAAATCTTGTCTCTAAAAAAAAAAAAACTCTCCAGACATTTCTAGACAGAGGGAATGTAAATTGGTTCAACTTTTCTGTAGCATATAACAAGAGTGATGAAAATATGAAGACTCTAACCTAGGAGTTGCACTTTTAAGACATAACTAAAGAATTTGGCTTAGTTATAGACTTTAATAACCCATTCCCAGTTATTCGACCTAAAGGACAATTACAAACATCCTAAGAAATAGAATTAGAATGGTTTATTTAATATCATAAGTAGTCAAAACACTTCATTTTCATAGCTATTATTTTCTTTTTCTTTTCTTTTCTTTTTTTTTTTTTAGAGACAGAGTCTCGCTTTGTTGCCCAAGCTAGAGTGAGTGCCATGGCGTCAGCATAGCTCACAGCAAACTCAAACTCCTGGGCTCAAGCCATCCTCCTGCCTCAGCCTCCTGAGTAGCTGGGACTACAGGCATGCGCCACCATGCCCGGCTAATTTTTTCTATATATATTAGTTGGCCAATTAATTTCTTTCTATTTATAGTAGAGACGGGGTCTCGCTCTTGCTCAGGCTGGTTTTGAACGCCTGACCTCGACCAATCCACCCGCCCTGGCCTCCCAAAGAGCTAGGATTACAGGTGTGAGCCACCGCATCCAGTCCATAGCTAGTATTTTCAACTTTTTGCCACTTAATATTTCACTAGCAATGCTAACATGAATAATGTGTAAAGGGTCCAAATATAATGAATTTGTTCATAGTCTTTCTATATAACCCTGTATACTCCAGGTGCCTCTCCTAACATCAGGGCTTCATCCTAATTTAATATTGATCTAAATAAAATTTGTGCTGCCAGTAAATCATGTATTCCAAATTCAAATAGGAATTATTTTATAAGTATTATAAAGACATAATTAAATCTTCCACAGAGATGTTCTTGAATATATTGTTTTGTTTTTGAGACAGAGTCTCACTCTGTTGCCTGGGCTAGAGTGCTGTGGCATCAGCCTAGCTCACAGCAACCTCAAACTCCTGGGCTCAAGCCATCCTCCTGCCTCAGCCTCCCAAGTAGCTGGGACTACAGGCATGTGCCACTATGCCTGGCTAATTTTTTCTATATAGTGTTAGTTGTCCAGCTAATTTCTTTTTATTTTTAGTAGAGACGGTGTCTCGCTCTTGCTCAGGCTGATTTCGAACTCCTGAGCTCAAACAATCTGCCCACCTCAGCCTCCCAGAGTGCTAGGATTACAGGCATGAGCCACCACACCCGGCCAATATGTTGTTAATAACAGAAAAACTAGAAACAACCTAAAATTACAGACTAAGAGACTGATTGAGTAAACTGGTATATTTAACAATGGAGTATTATATAATCATTAAAGGTGATGTAAAAATAGATTTAATGTTGAATGAAATAACAGAATGATTATACTTTTGGGGGAGAGAATGTGAGTGTGTGTATATGTACACATGCATAGAAATATAAAAATGGGTATATACCAAAATGTTAATTGTGATTAGGTGGTGGGATTATGGATGCTTTTATTTTCTTTTTTGCTTATCTGTATTTTCTCATTTTTCTAAACAAATATGCATTACTTGTGAATACAGAATAATTTTTTTGGCTTTGATATATATTACATAATATATTTGCAGTAGACTTGTTTGAAAAATATGTGCCCTTATTCCATTTCAACTGAAATTATTTGAAATTTATCTTCTCCTATTGCCTTTGAATATTGTTATAGAGTTGCTAAAGACTAATGGTAAAGCTAAAAGGCAAGAAAAACAACTTAACTAGATACTTACAGAATTAGATATTTAAATAACCAATAATCAATTGCTACAAAATGGAATTTTTCCCTTTTCAATGAATTAATTTGTCTGTCTTCCATTTTTAAGCATGCTGATCCCATTTTCAATGAAGAATTGCTTCCAGTTACTTTGTAACTGCAAGTTCCCAGCAGCTGGCTTTAAAAACACAGTAAAAAGTGGGCTCATTCTACAGTCAATTTCCAATGATGTTTATCAAAATCTGGCTGTAGAAGACTGGATCCATGACCATGTGAATCTAGAAGGCAAACCAATTCTTTTCTTTTGGAGAAATTCCCCCTCTGTTGTAATTGGTAGGCATCAAAATCCTTGGCAGGAATGTAACCTGAATCTAATGAGAGAAGAAAGTATAAAACTGGCTCGGAGAAAAAGTGGAGGAGGAACGGTCTACCATGATCTGGGTAATATCAACTTGACTTTCTTTACAACCAAAAACAAGTATGATAGAATGCAAAATCTGAAATTAGTTGTGAGAGCTCTGAATGCTGTCCAACCCCAGCTGGATGTGCAAGCTACCAAAAGATTTGACCTTTTACTTGATGGACAATTTAAAATCTCAGGAACAGCCTCGAAGATTGGCAGGACAACTGCTTATCACCATTGCACTTTATTATGTAGTACTGATGGGACCTTCTTATCTTCTTTGCTAAGGAGCCCTTACCAAGGAATCAAGACCAATGCCACTGCCAGCATACCTTCCTTAGTAAAAAATCTTTTGGAAAAAGATCCCACTCTGACCTGTGAAGTACTGATGAATGCTATTGCTGCAGAGTATGCTGCTTATCATCAAATTGATAATCACGTTAACCTAATAAACCCAACAGATGAGACACTGTTTCCTGGAATAAATAGCAAAGCCAAAGAATTACAAACTTGGGAGTGGATATATGGCAAAACTCCAAAGTTCAGTGTTAATACTTCCTTCCATGTGTTACATGAACAGTCACACTTGGAAATTAAAGTATTCATAGACATAAAGAATGGAAGAATTGAAATCTGTAACATTGAAGCACCTGATCATTGGTTGCCGCTAGAAATACGTGACAAATTAAATTCAAGTCTTATTGGCAGTAAGTTTTGCCCAACTGAAGCTACCATGCTAACAAATATATTACTTAGAACATGTCCACAAGACCATGAACTACACAGTAAATGGAATATTCTCTGTGAAAAAATTAAGGGAATAATGTGATTCCAAGTAAATTTCTTAATACAGTTTCAATTAGAAAATAAAATTTCTCATACATGTACATTGTATGTCTCTTAAAAAGCCTAGTCTCTTTCAGTAACTTCTCCCCATCTGAAATTGTCACCTATCCTTTGTCCATATTTTCTACTGAACTCTAGAATACTCTATTTCTTTCTTCATTGATTTTAATACCTGGCACATACTTATATTTCCGCTCCTTTTTACTGTCTTGGGGATGTATATCATATTAGACACTATGACCTCAGAGTTAGTTCTTTTTCTTACCTCTAAGGAATATAACCCAAATTTCTTGCCACCTTTCATATCTTAAATTCTAGAAGTCTCCCTTTTTGGTTATATTTTCTTAGCTTTCCATTCTATCCTACTAAATCAAGCCCAATGCACTTTTCTAAGCCCTCAACCCCTCCCTAATATCTTCTTGCTTTATTTTCCTTCTACCCCAGCCCGAATTATACTATAAGTATACTGTTCTTTATCTTACCAATATTCTCATTTGCTTCTCCCCTTGGCCTTCTATTTCTAATTTTAATCTAAACAGTTGATTTCTTATTCCAACAGGCAATGCTGGTGGGGGGCAGAAATCTCATGCAGATTAGCCCAATTTCATATTTATAATTTTCAATTTGTGTATCTTCTTTCTGTTGGTGTCAGATTCATTTCATCTCTGATTGACTTCCTCGTATTCTTGAAAGGGTTTATTCCTAAAGGTTTCCACTCTTCTTAAGCTCAGAATTCCACTACTCTTGTCACAAACCTTGATTCAGAATTTGTTGAGAGCTGACACCAGAAATGAGCCCTTCTGGTCCCAATGTTCTCTACTTCAACATTTCTCTTTTCATTTAGCATCAGAGAAGGAAATATCTCCCTTTCCTTCAAGCTAATACCTCTAGTTTTACTCTGGAGTTTGTCCTCTCTTGCCTGTGTTTGGGCCTTAAACCATCACTTACATATCTTCCTTATCTTGTGTTTTTTTCTCTCTCCACTTTTACTGGATTCGTAAATATAAATTCTTAAATATAAAAATGAACATATCTACGTCTCACTTTTCACAAAACTCTCCTGCTTGAGATTCCTTTTCTCTCCATTGCCAAACTTCTTCAAAGAGTAACATCGCTGTTAGCCCTTTCCTGTCTCTACAGTTCACTCATTCACATACTCTTTATTTCTATAGTACTTACTAGATATTGAGTGCCTCCAATGTGCCAGGCACTGTGCTAGTAGTTGGATGTCTGTGGTGAGTGAAAGAGACGTGGTTTCTGACCTCACGAATTGACAGTTTAGTATAGTGGCTTTCAAACTTTTTAAAAACTAGAGTGAAATTGGAGTAAAAAATATATTTTACATTGTGCCCCAGCCCACACACACATTCATGTAACAAAGCTAGCAAAGCTTATCTAACAAAGCTTCACAGTACAATGCTTATCCTTCACTATTTACTTCTCTGATATTTTATATTCCATTTCATTTCCTTTTCTAAAGATTGATCTTATGACCCATTTGATTCAACACCATTAGCTAGGACAGTTTAACCGGGGCCAGAAACATCCACTTCCAACATGGAAGCACATTGGTTCTAGCCACTGGCTGGTAGCTCAGCTGGGGCTGTGAGCTAAGGGCTTCAGCTCCTTTCTGCTTGGGCTGCCTGGATTTCCTCACTCCATGGTGGCTGGGTTCCCAGAGCTAGTGACCCAAGAAAGCAGGGCAGTAGCTATGTTTCCTTTTATGACCTAGCCCTAGAATTAACATAGTATCACTTCTGTTGTCACAAACACATCAAAATGGAATAGGAGGTGACATTCCTCCCACCTTTCCATGGGAGGAATGTCAAAGACATTATAACAAGAGCTTCTGGAATGGGAGATTTTATTGTAGCCATTTTGGTAAGGGACAATTTGCCACACAGAACAGCATACAGGAAGGCCCTAAAGCAGGAAAGAGCTAGGTTTATGTAAGGCATTGAAAGAGATACAGGCAGATTCAAGTGTGGGAACAAAGGGAAGAATGGAGTAAGATGAAGTTGGAGTGATAAGCAGAGACCAGGTCATGTAGAGACTGATAAGCCAAAGAAGAGCTTGGTTTTATTTTAAGTACAATAAGAAGACATTTTTACAAAGATTATTCTGGCTGCTCTGGGGAGAATGGATTGGTATAAGGCAAAATAGGAAGCAGAGAGCTAGTTGGGAGGCTACTGTAAGAGTCCAGACAAGAGATGTTGCTGACAATGGCTATGGAAAGAAGTGGACAGTGTTATTAGGCACTTGTCAAAAATTAGAGATGACTCCTGTTTACAGGGCAGGGCTTAACTTTGGTTCTTTATAAAAGGAAACAATGAGGCAGTATGTATAAGTTTGCTAAAGATGCCATGACACTCCCAGATATTTCTCACAGTTCTGGAAGCTGGAAGTCCAAGATCAAAGTGCCAGCAGGTCTGATTTCTTCTGTGACCTCTCCTTGGCTTGCAGACAGCCACAGTCTCATGTCCTCACATGATCTACCCTCTGGGTGCATGCATATCTGTGTCCTAATTCCCTGTTCTTGTAAGGACATCAGTCATATTGGATTGGGGTCCACCCTAAAGACCTCATTTTAACTTAGTTACCTCTTTAAAGACCTTATCTCCAAATATGGTTACATTCTGAGGTACTAGGGGTAGGACCTCAACATATGAATTTGACAGGGGAGGGAAGCATAATTCAGCCTGAAACACAGGAGTTTCGGGACCCTGAGAGACCTCTTTACCTGAAACAATGTAATATAGTATTTCAATATCACCAAATTGATTTTGGTCCTCTTTTTTATGAGTTATTTTCTTTTCATATATCAGAATGGATCCTCCCCCTCCCCTTTTTTTTTGAGGAACAGAAGAAATGGACATATAGGGTTTTGCCTACAACTGGTTATCTCAGAGTCAGGGTGGAGTTAAGTGAAGGGGATTTTACTTTCCAAGTTGTTCCTCGGACTAACATAATTGGCAGTTTAGCTGTTCATTTGACGCAGGTTTAATGGGCAGGTGCATTCATTTTTTAGCAGCAATATTAAGTACCAAGTAAACACAATTTTGAGATTTCTCATGGACATATTTGTAAACACTATACTTGTTGCAACACATGAAAATTATTTTCTGAGAAAAGTATAAAAATCCTAATATGATGTGCTTTGGTGCAGTAATACCATTTGTTCCTCAAGAGCGAGGATATCATCAGGTGAAGGGTGTTAAGGGTTTCAAATTCCAGAAGAAATGTGAGGAAGCAACACCTGGAACAGATTCAAGGCACATTTTGCAGGTAGATTCTGCAGAACTTTTTGAGTGTTTACATATGGGGATGAGACAGAAGGAAAAATGACTCCTAGTTTTCTTAACTGGGTGGTTGGGAGTAAACGTGGAGTGTGAGAGTGTATATCAAAATTTCAGTGGGGGTATACTGTTTGTGTGCTTCTGAGATGCCGTATGACATGTCAAATAGGCAGTTGAATTAGAACTCCAAGAAGTTGGCTTAATTTATAAATTTGAGAGTTGACAGCATATAAATAGTCATGAAAATGGACAATTTTGGACTTTTATAATTAATCTCAAATTTAAAATGTAAACCATTTAGCATCTGAATCCCCTTATGCTTGGGGAATTTTCCACCTTATAAAACTTGGTGGGATCACTCTAGCCTGGGCAACAAAGCGAGACTCTGTCTCAAAAAAAAAAAAAAAAAAACTTGGTGGGAGCTAGAGCCCAATTCCCTCCATGGAAATATATGCTTTCCCAGCCTCCCTTGAAGTGAGGGCATGGGCACATGACCTAGGCTCTGCCAATCAGGTTCACCTGCTCCAGACTTTGAATCAGAAGCTAGTGATGCAGAAAATCTGGGATGGAGAGAACCCTTCCCTAGCAGTAATGCCAGAAGCCTGAATTTCTTGGGTAACAAAGGCAGTGAGGCAGACAGTGGTAGCATCCCATGCCAGTGATGTGACGCAGGCTACCACATCCAACTCTTGTATGAGGGTCAGCAAGGGTATCATCTCATTAGTTCTAGGCTGTGATTCTAGATGTGATTTTTCACTGCAAAGCCTCCACATCTCAGTCTATAGCTCAACTAGCTACTATCCTTATAATAAATCCCTTTTTGCTTACATTAGGTAGTAGCAATTTTTGTTGCTTTTTACTAAGAGCACTTACTGGTGTAATCACTTAGAGTGTGTGAACTGAAAAAAATGAGGTTACTACCTAGTACCTAGTTTAGAGGAATTCCAGTATTTAAAAGGTAGAATGAAGGAGAAAAGTATGTTTCATGAAAATTGAGAATTTCAAGAGGAGAGCAGCCAACTGGGTCAAATGCTCCTGAAAGGTCATGTAATATGGTGGGATAGAGGTCACAACAAAAGCAATTTCAGTGGAGTGACTGGGGTGGCTAGATTAAAGTGTGTTGAAGTGTGTGTGACTAGGTAGTGAGGCAATGAGAAAAACCTGTAAAGAGAGAACTCTTTCAAGAAGTTTGTTCATGAAGGAGGACAAAAAACAGGGTGGCATCTGGCTGGGGATGTGTACTGGCAGGAAGAATGCAGTAAAGCAGGAGAGAGTGCTCTCAGGACCAAGTCCTTGGGGAGGCTAAAGGAGGTCAGGTCAAGGTCACTGCCAAAAATCTGGCCATCTTACTTACATATTAGAAATGTTAACTTTTTCTGTATGTTGTAAATTTTATCTTTCATGTTTTTTAACTTTATGTTTTTTTTACTCAAGTTTTAAATATTTATATGATATCTTTTGTTCTTTACAGTTTCTAGGTTTTATGTTACGCTTAGTTCATTTAGTGGATTTTTTTTTAAAAATGGATTTTTCATTTAATTAGCTGTTTAATCCACATAATGTGCAAGGTTGCCCAGACCACTCTGTCCAACTCTGTTCCTATGGCTTCCACACCATTTAACTCTGCTTGAATGGTCTCCAAATGTGATATTTGTATGTACACTCTCCAATACCGAATACTGGTACCTAAGTTTTCCTCTTACAGACTTTGGCTTAGCTTGTTCTTTAAGCTTACGTCCTCTAGCATTCGTCCCCTCTTCCAGCCCATCTCCGTGGAAACTTTTCTTTGTCCCCAACCACTCAATTGGCATCTGGATAGATGAGCTTACCCAGAACAGTTGATCCTAAGCTACACGGCTTCACAAATATGCCAGCCAAAGTAAATGAGCTGCAAAATGCATCTGGATAACTAAATAGCTTGATTTGCCTTTAGGTTAGGTAATATTAGACAACTGAATGTTGGTAAATGTCTGCCAAAGACAATTATCTTTCTTAACTGTTAACAACATTGTATTTTTTCCCATTTTTTAACAGAATACTTTTTTTCCTGGTTATTAGACCGGCAAGCACATCTGTCTCTTAAAAGCATGCTAATCCATGACAATTTTCCCTCCTAAACTCAAAACACCCCCAAAGGCAAGTTTAAAATTCAACTCATCTTCATAATAGATGCTCATTATTTGTTGACTTACATTTCAATAAGAGAAAAGCTGGTAAAAAATGTTTAAATTAGCTATATGACTTGAAAGAAAGACTATAAATCTACTGAGTAATATATGTACAGATATATTTAGGATTGTTCCACAGCTGAACAATGCATCCATAAATTAGTAGAAATGTAAGTTTATTGTGAAATATATACATTATAAAATGATCTGTTCAAAAATTTAAAAATCCAATATTCACTTAAAGTAGAAATATATAAATTAGGCTACTACCCATCATATTTTTTTTGTGTGCTTGTTATGAAAAATGTCCACTGTTGTTTCATGACATGGTCTTAAATCAAAATCACAATATCCAAGGTAAAAATTACCCTAAGAAGAGAAGAAAAGAGTATTGTTCAAAATGCTATAAAAACAGTGTTATACATTTACTTATAAAATTATATCCTACCTGTGGTTTCTTAAAATAATCCAGTCCCCTTCCAATCTTAATCATCCATCCATTGTTGAACCTATTGAAATTAGTATGTAGTGTTACAGTCAAGACATTTCACTTAAGTCAGACAGTTATTAAAGCTGTAGCATATTGGCTGGGCATGGTGGCTCACGCCTGTAATCCTAGAACTCTGGGAGGCCGAGGCAGGCAGATCGCTCAAGGTCAGGAGTTCAAAACCAGCCTGAGCAAGAGCAAGACCTCGTCTCTACTAAAAATAGAAACAAATTAATTGGCCAACTAAAAATATATAGAAAAAATTAGCCGGGCATGGTGGCGCGTGCCAGCAGTCCCAGCTACTTGGGAGGCTGAGGCAGAAGGGTTGCTTGAGCCCAGGAGTTTGAGGTTGCTGTGAGCTAGGCTGATGCCACAGCACTCTAGCCAGGGCAACAGAGTGAGACTCTGTCTCAAAAAAAAAAAAAAAAAAAAGCTGTAGCGTATTAAGTGTTAGCAAAATTTCCCCCAACAAAGAAAACCACTTCCTCCAAGTAGCATGAGTTAAATCAAAACTGGGGTTAATCACGGGCTGTGTCCATAATGAAACAAACTCATAGAAACAATGAGTTTATTTGATTAGCTAATAATTTAACAACTAAAATTTACTCTTGAATTTCAGCTTGTTGATAAAACTTTCCTGTTCTGCTAACAAGTGGTTGCAAAGTATATTCAGAAAGACCAGTGGTGTTTCAGGAATTCCACTACCTAAAGATGGGGAATGTGAGCAGGAAGAGCCCTGGACCCTGACCTCTGCTTTACCTACAGCAGCTGCATTTTCACCTATTTTGAATATTTAGGTTGTGCTTAAGTTTTCATTAAAACTGAGGGTGCCCTTGCTATAAACATATGCAAACCACTGTGCTAAACAAAGGGAAGATATCACTGAAATAACTGTATATACTGTTTTCTTACAGACTCAGCATATTATCATGCCTACTAGAATATTTAATAACCCATAAAAAATAAAACCACATTAAATATTAATTTCACTAGAAATTATCCCAATATCATAATATTATATGTATAGTTGAGTAGACAGAAAAGTACTCCCTGTTCCTACATGACACAGAACATGTAAATTTTATTCCATTATGAAATATTAGGCTGGAGGTGGTGGCTCACACCTGTAATCAATCCTAGCACTCTGGGAAGCCAAAGCGAGAGGATTGCTTAAGCTCAGGAGTTCAAGACCAGCCTGAGCAAGAGCCAGACTCTGTCTCTACTAAAAATAGAAAAAATTAGCCAGGCGTTGGTAGCACTCGCCTGTGGTCCCAGCTACTCAGGAGGCTGAGGCAGGAGGATTGCTTGAGCCCAGGAGTTTGAGGTTGCTGTGAGCTAGGCTGATGCCACGGCACTCTAGCCCAGGTGACAGAGCAAGACTCTGTCTCAAAAAAAAAAAAAAAAAAAAGAAATATTAAACTCATACAGGACAAAATAAGCTTTTTTTCTTCTCAAAAATGAGAAGTTACTAAAATTGAGTTTTATTTGAAATTCAAATATTTAAATGTAATATATATACAATTATATAAAACTTATTGAGGGAAATTTTAAAAGTATATTTCACAAAAATTAAAATATTATTGTACACTAACCTAATTTCTCGGTCATGTATTGAAGAAGAGTATTCTATTTCCAACAGCACTCCATGATTGCTGAGTGATTGTTTTATTTCTTCCAGGGCGCTAATTTGTTGCTCTTTCTTACTGCCCTGTTAATAGCAAAAATATAACTTTCTGCCTCAGTTATTAATATTTAAAATTATCCCTAAGCTACACAATATATATCATAGGTGGATTAAAATGTAAATGTTCTATAGTAGTTTCAATGTCTATTATCTCGAAGAAGCAACCAAAGAACATGAAATAGTTTAAACAGCAATTATTTTTATCAAAATTATTGGGTTTTTTTCCTAATGTGAACATAACACAACTCCATCCTCTCTCTTTACGTGTATTTTAGTAATGGTGTTTAGTCATCCAGGTGGGGCTGCCATCTTCTCAAATTAATCCTACAAATCATAATTATTTAGAAGCATTCTTATTTACATCAAATCAAGATACAAATGCCCACTATCATATGGTACTATCCCCCAGATAAAATACTTGGTAAAAAGACAAAATTGTAAATAGGCAAATAGTGTGAATGCTTCCTAGAGCATCCAAAAGATAAAACTGACAAACTATTTGAGCTAACTATGAAAGCATTTAGCAAAATGGCCTAATACAAGGTCAATATCCTAAAAGTCAGTAACATTTTTCTCAAGATATTGTTAGGTAATAAGTTAATTCCCAAAGAAACAAATCTAGCTGAAGCACTGAGTCCAGGTTTTCCTTGATTGACCTACATCTTGTAACTGAATAAATCTAAGAAGAAAGAGTAGGTGCTTTCGATACCTACTTTATCCAGAGAGGTGAGAAGGTGAATAGTTTTTATTTTACATGGTCTCTTAATAAGCATCTCACAAAATCGAAGAAAGTTATACAGCTGAAAGACATTAGGATGGAATATTACTAACTGTACACTTAAAATAATACTTCATTATATTTCAGTACATTTCACATACCTGATGAGTATTTCTAATATAAGGATCTTCTATCCAAACTTCTGTAACTGTCTCATTAAGGTATTCTTGAAAAAGTGACTCATAACTGAAACCTGTTGCATTCTCTTCTATTTTAATTTGCTTGTGATATTTTCCATCTATAAAACAAATGCTACAATATAAAAACCAGTGACTTTTTGCACATTTTATGTATAGTGATTAATCAGAATCAGATACAAATTAATTTTTTTAACTTACTCAGTAAAATTCTTATTGAATGCCTACTTATATACCATACACATTGCAAAATGCTACACATACAAAGGTAAATAAGGCAAACCACTCCATGAGTGATTTTTGCCTTCATAGAGGCTAGGCAAGGGGGAAGGTCAAGAGATTTCCTAGAACCAGTTCTTGAGATGGATCCTATAGACCAGGCAGTTTATTCAAGGAAGGACTGTATGTATAAAGGTGTCTGATAACTTCCCTTCACCATGGGTAGAACTACAAGCTGTAACTCAGTGGCTATCTGGTTCTTCTCTTCAGACTTGTCTTTTTGTGTCTTACAATTTAATAGCTAAAGTAGTATAAAGCACAAATGCAGTAGAATATAGAGTTTAGAAATCTTTCTTGGCACTTGTAGAGTCTTAAGTAGAAATTTATACTACTTAATAACCCAAGCCAACCACAGAGATGTCACAGGATCAATAGGATAGTTCCACTGTTTTTGTTAATTTACGATAATTATTGAATGAATTATCAGAGACCTTTAAGGTATTTTAAAAATATGACCCCTAATGATACTTCCTAATTTTTAAGGTGTTGCACTTTACACTTCATTTAAAAATCAGAAGCTTGGATTCTGTTCCAAATATTTCCACAGAGATGATTGTTAGCAACTATGCATCAGTTTTTAAGCCAAGCTAGCCACATGGGTTAATGTAACTCAATGTATTCAAACCACAATGCTGATGGTACTATATTTCATCAATGTTCTGGAGTCAAATTTTGTTGTAGATTTCAACTTGGGTTGAAGGAAATACAATTTTATTCCCACTCAACAGAAGACCTCAGTGGAGGCCCCAGGGTATGGATTGGTACAGGATACTAGAATAGGTAGAGAGAAGGTTGTAGTAAGGATAGAGAGAAAGGAACAGCTGGGGGCTGGGAGCACTGGTTTTTGAAGGCAGTAGGATATTTGGCTATAGAAAGCAGCAGCGGTGTGCACTTTAGCTAAGAGTGGCAATGATCTTTTATACAGATGTTTATAAACCAGACACGTACATGTGGGGAACTAATAAATAGGGAATAATACAGACCTCACCTCTAATCATTAGGAATACTTAACTCTTGAAATACTTTGATTCACAAGAAAATCTGAGAGAAGTGCCATGAGTTTCTTTAGCTAGTTTCATAATTTTGGTCATTTCATAAGGGGAAATACAAATAAAATTCAGGATTTACATTCAGCATTTCTCTATAGTAATTCTTAAACAGGTCCACACATAAGCTTCATGGAGATCTGTAAATTCTTTAAAAATGGCTTGTAAAGTTCTATAGTATGTATATAGCTTTCATCAGATGCTAAAAGGGGTGTCTGACCCCACCACCCCCAACTGAAAAAAAAAGGTTAAGCATAACTCCTGTATTGGGGGGTAGAAATGCAGAATAAAACTGTAAGCTCCCAAGACAAATGGCCTAGACCACACAGAGCTCCAAAGGACAGGAGACAGAAACAGTGGGCAAACCGACTGTATGATAGTAGTTTATGGATATGTTTTCTAAAACAGCCTCTTTACCTTCTTTTTCTTGATCCAAGTATTTCTTTATGTTTTCTGCTCTATCCATGTAGTTGGAAATTTTTTGTCTGAGATTACATTTCTTAGTATAATCTTTGGTGCCTATAAATTAAAAAAATATATATTCTCAAATTTCAAAACAGTTTTTCTATTGAGTTCCAGCATTATTTCCAGTTTCCCAAGTTTTCTACAAATTTCCTATCCTTTAGCATGGTTTGCCTCAGTCCTAAAATATACACATGTTGGTCTCAAATTTGGCTTGAACACAGGACCTTCATTTTTACACTACGTATCCAAAGCAGCTTTGTTTAGGAGTGGAAACCTGTGTCTCACCTCTGGGACACCAAATCTGGTGGGGTGAGAAAGATGGCTTATTACATGTCAAACTTGAGTCTGAGCACTATTTTGTCTAATTACCCACAAGTTGAAATTTTAGTGTAATTAAAAGATAGCAAAGGATATCTATTTATCTTCCACAAAACCAGCTTCTCTTCCAGACCTCCCCATTATAGTTAATGGTCATTTTTACAGCTACCCCAAAAATATGTCATTTTTGAATATACATAATAAAGTCTTACCCCCAATGCCCCATCCTCCCAAGTCAATCACCAAATCACTTCTGCTTCCTCCCTCCCTCCTTGCTTTCCTTCCTTCCAACATTGCTTATACTTTCCAAAATATTTTCATTTTTAATCTCTCATTTTTAAAAACATTTTATTTTGAATTAATTTTATATTTACAGAAAAACTGCAAAAATGGTGAAGAGTTCCCTTCACCCAGATTCCCCTAAAGTTAACACATCACAAAACCACAGTACAATTACCAGAGCTAGGAAATTAACATTGATACAATACTATGAACTTATCTAAAATTTTACTTGAATTTCACCAATTCTCCCACTAGTGAAAGTTTCTTTTCTGGTTCAGGATTCCACACTGCATTTAGTTATGTCCCCTGGGATCTGTGATAGTTCCTTTGATAGTTCCTTAGTCTTTCTTTTATGACCTTGACATTTAGGAAGGGTGTTGGTCAGTTATTTTGTAAAATGTCTCTAATTTGGGGCTGTGTGATTTTTTTTTCATGATTAGACTGCGGTTATACACTAAGGCAAGAAAATCACAGAAGTGATGTGCCTTTCTCAGTGGGTACATGAATTGATGTGTCTTATTTTGATGATATTAACTTTGACCACTTGGTTAAAGTATAGTTCACAGATTTGTCCACTGTAAAATCACTATTTTCTCCTTTGTAATTAATAAGTATTTTGTGGGGAGATATCCTGTTTCTCATTTCTTTGTCCCACTAATTTTAGCATCCATGGTCCTTGCCTGCAACAATTATGACTGTGATGTTTGTAAAATGGTGGTTTTCTATTTCCATCATCCCTTCTTAATCTATTTATTTATTCAGTTTATTTATGTCAGTATGAACTCATGAATATTTATTTTATTCTGTGGGTTATAATCCAATAGTATAATTTTCCTGCTCAAATTTTATCAGGTTTGGCTTTGACACCTCCTTCATCTTGATTCCTGTGTCTTTTCAACATGCTTCCATCATTTTTGAGTACTTCCTTATTTTTTGATGGAAGATGTCTTAAACTTCTCTTGTATATTTCTGGCCCAGCCCTGGATTCAACCATTTTTCCAAGAAGCCTTGGTTCCTTTTATTGAATAATGCTATTGAGAAACCAAATTCTGGGTGCATGTGTGCCCATTGCTACTGGGGGAGTCCCACCACTACTTCTAAACCCTCTTAGTCAACACAGCTAGGAAGTATATGTAGGTTTACTAACACAAATACATTTATATTTATGTTTTCTATCCATCTGAATATATGTTAAAAACCATGAGTTCATGGTGATAACTTTGGTTCCACAGTGTTCATTCTAGTGTTCCCCCTTTCCTTCTTTGTAACTTCTTTTATTATTCACAATATATTTACTTGTTTATCCCAGTATACATATTAAATAGCTTCAGAATTCCTAACCCCTGTGAGAAACAAGCTTGCCAATTAGAATACAATGTTTGTATACTATTCATTTTGTCTTAACCTTACAGAATACAGTCAAAATTTTATATTCCAAAGATGCATAGGTTACCTATTTTCTTCCCTCTCCTTATATATTACAATTGCATAATTCAGAGGTGTCACTCTCTCCTCAGCCTGCTACCCCATTCCTATTTCCCCCTTCTTTCTACTCCCACATACTCTACTTTATCTTATTAGTTTCTGGTTTTATCCTTCCTGTATTTCTTCTGAACAAATGAATATTTTCTTCTATCTTCTTTTTACATGAATTAGCATAGCAAATATTGATACCCTTTGTCCTTTGTAGTTTTCACTTAACAATGTATCTGGAAACCACTCCATATAAGTTCATAAAGATCTTCCTCACTCTTTTTAACAGAAGTATAGTACTTCATTGTGTGGATATACCATAGTTTATTCAACCACTGCCCTACCCATGAGTATTTAGGTTTGTTCCCAACATTTTATTGATATCAATATAATTACTCAAATCTTTCTCTTTCCAGTCCTTTTATTGCCACAGTTATTATCATTTAGACCCCAACTTTCTCATGGCTATAAGACCATAGCATAAGAAAATCCTAATATATCCATAAATCTCTTGTGAGGAACCCTATTTGCTCCTCCTAAGGTGATATGAAAACTCATACTTTTCTACTAGGTTGATACATGCTCCTCTAAACACAAAAACCTTGAACCATGCTGTCTTTTTTGTCAGGATTAAGTATTTATGATCTCTTTACAAAGAGATAGTATAAATAATGGTTAAGAGCAAAGTGTCTGGAGTCACACTGTTTTAGTTCAAAACCTGCTTTTTAACTTTTGGCTGTGTGACCATGAACAGTTATTCAACCTCTCTGTATCCTCATCTGTAACATGGAAACCATAATAGTATCTTAGTTGTTGAGATAATTATAGAAGAGTCTGCAGACCCACCCTTCAGTCATCATGCCATGTTTTCCGGTCTTGTAAGCTTACAGCCACCTTTGACTCCCATTAGAACCTCACTCCCACATCTAATCATGTGCCAGTGCCAATAATTCAACATCCTTATCCTAATACAGGTATCGCCTCCCTGATTCATTCAGGTGCTTATCACCTCTCATCTTTTTATAAAATTTGTATTTAATTTTAATTGACACATAATTGTACACATTAATGGGGTAAAATGTGATGTTTTGATACATGTATACATTGTGTAATGATCAAATCAAATCATCCATCACCTCACATATTTATTCTTTGTGGTAAGAGCAGTCAAAATCTCTTCTAGCAATCTTGTAATATACAACGCATTAACTACAGTCACCTTACTGTACAATAGGACACCAGAACTTATCTAACTGTAACTATGTATGCATTGACCAACCTCTCCCCCTCCCTTTCCCAGCCTCCAGTAACCACTCTTCTACTTTCTGTGTCTATGAGATTAACATTTTTAGGTTTTGCATATGAAATCATACAGTAATTGTCTTTCTGTGTCTGGCTTATTTCACGTAACATAATGTCCTCCAGGTTCATCCATGCTGTCACAAATGACAGGATTTCATTCTTTTTTATGGCTGAATAGTATTCTATTGTATATACATGCCACATTTTCTTTATTCATCTGTTGTTGAATACCTAGGTTGGTTCCATATCTTGACTATTGTGAATAGTGCTGTAATAAACACAGGAGTGCAAGTACCTCTTCAGCATACTGATTTCATTTCCTTTGGATATATACCATAGTGGAATTGTTGGATCATATGATAGTTCTATTTTTAATTTTTTGATGAACTTCCATACTGTTTTCCATAATGGCTGCACTCAACTCTCATCTTGATTCGTGCAGGAGTGCCTTAATTGGTCTTCTTGACTTCCGTCTCTACAGGTGCATATCTATTTTACACCCTTGCCACATGCAGTCATTTATTCAAGAAATATTTATTGAGAACTATTAATGCATGCCAGACATTGTTCTAAGCACTGGGATATAGTAGTTAATAAATCAGATGTAATTCTCCCCTACTATTCACATAGGAGGAAAGACAAGAATAAAAATAAATTGGTAAAATATGCATATTACATTGTGATAAGTGCTATTAAATAAAATTAAAGCAAGGAAAAAGGGTAGGAAATGCTGGGATCAGGGTTGTAATTTACACTGGAGGTCAGGGAAGGCCTCACAAAGAAGGTGATATTGATATAAAGAACTGAAGGAGTAGAGGGAGTATGCCATGCAAATATTTTTGAGAGAAGAACATATTCCTAAGAGAGACAAGCCCTGAAATTTTGTACTGCAATTATGTAAAAACCTTCAATGGTTTTCCTTGCCTATGGAACGAGTTAAAATCTCCTGGCAGTCAAGGCCTTTCACAATGTGATCCAAGCCCCTATGTACCTCTACCCTTTACTTCTCACTTTCCTTCTTGAGATATACACAGAATCAGCTGAATCACTTATTTGGTAAAACAGCACAGACAGAATTTGAATACTCTTAGCTGAATTTCTGACTTCTAAAATTCTACTTTTTCCTCCAAAGCCCATTATCAAACACAACTTCTACCTTTCTGCTCCTAAATGACCTTTAACTATTTATCCTCACTGCACATATCTATTATCTCTCTCCTGGCACTTATTCCTTACATTAGAGTTATTTGCATTTGGGGTCTTAACTTGTTTCTGTCATGTCACTGTCTCTGTAACCTCTACAGGATCAGTGAAACTCACTAAAGCTGAACTCCTGTGATTCTCCTGCTTTAGACTCCTAGAGCAGCCAGGACTTGGTCCACTTGAGGAACACTGTACACTCTCTTTTTGGGATGCAGTAGAGACAGTCATTAAGGCCTTGGGCTCCAACTGTGGCTCTACCACCTCCTAGGGGCAAAACTTGAAAGCTAACCACTTTTCCATGCTGTAAAATGGAGAATACCATCAACTTCTGCTTCACAGGGCAATTGTAAAGGATGAAACGAGATCATGCTTTTAATGTGCTCTGCACAGTGCCTGGCACTCAGTACTTATAAAGGATAGTTATGCTTATTGTTGCTGTCATATTCATCATTATCATTATCTTCAAAAGGGATTTGTTCTGTCCAGTTTGGATTCAGCCAAGGCCACATGTAGCCTTGAGGCCACAGGTTCCTCACCCCAGATTGGGTCAGACTAGGAGCTCCAGGGATTGGGGAGCAGAGGTTGGTTTTATCAATTTAGTATATAATTATTGGGTGTCTACTATGAGCCAGGGGTTGTGCTGGGCATTAAGGAATTTGGTTACTTCTCAACACTGAATAACTACCTACTAATATTAGGCAGGGAACAAATCTGCAGGTGGCAGATACAGGCCAGTAGAGCAGTTCCTAGTGGTGGTGAAGCTGGGGAAGGGACTGCAGGAAAATGCAGCTAACAACTGAAAAGAGCAAGAAGTTGAGGTTTTTAAGGCATATACACCTGTGGAGCTACAACTCTGTTATAAGAGCACCTGTCAATCATGTATATCAATCATCTGGTAACATTCCACACCTGCTGTAAACCGCCCCCAGAACAGGCAATAAAAGGAAACTAGCTGAGCGTTCTAAACGTCTTTCTCCACTAGTGGAGACTGATCCATTCCTCTTTGGAACATACTCTCACTTTGTATAGTTCCCTTCTTTTCTGCAGTAAAAGCTGTATGGAATTGTTTCCTGTCTGTCGTCACTCTGTCACACCAGCCCTGCTTGTGAATTTTCCAAGCAAGGAGCCAAAGAACCAGGACAACAGTCTGCGAAGAGGCCTGACCTGACAATAGTAAAATCTCACATTCACAATCTTGCATATTTCTCACACCGAATTTCAGTACTTTCATTTAATAAAAAATTTTTCTTCTTCTGCTATGTGATTTTTTTAACTTTTACTGAAAATGTTGAAACAGAAAGGTAAGAATAATAGTATACTAACACCCTTATTGCCCACCACCCAAATTTTAAAAATTGTTAGCATGTTTTGCCATATTCAACTTTTTTCTTAAGTAAAATTAAATTGCAGACCTCATGACATTTCTTTCCAAAATAATTTAGTCTGCATCTCTAAAAATTAAAGACAGTTTTTCCGAAAAAATCACATTGCCTAACAAAATTAATAATTTTAATGTCGCCCAATCCATATTCCATCTTTGCACATTGATCCAAAAATGTCTTTTAAAGCTCATTCAAACTCAGGTCCTATCAAAGATTACATATTACATTTGGTTATGTCTCTTAAGTCTTTTAAAATCTAGCATAGTGTAACCCACACACCCCCCCACACTCATTTTCTTGATGACATCAGTCTATTAAAGATCTATCCCATCTTCAGCATCTGACTGCTTCTTCGCCGTGTTAAAGAATCGTTTTTAACTCTCTCACTCCATCCCAGTCACAGCGACAGCCAGCTCCTTTTCCTCAGGTCCTCCCAGTCAAGGCTCATTGCTCACCTTTCAGAA
Organism: Mirza zaza; assembly: GCA_008750895.1. Classification (NCBI taxonomy): domain Eukaryota; kingdom Metazoa; phylum Chordata; class Mammalia; order Primates; family Cheirogaleidae; genus Mirza; species Mirza zaza. The sequence goes on from VSMD01048732.1 coordinate 57,333, forward strand.
CCTGCAGGAGCAGATCAATCCCCTCTTGGTAGCACACCAGAGCCTGCGGGTACCGGTACTCCGAATCCAGTTCCACCGCCCGCTTTAGCACGGTGACTGCAGCAGTGCTCTCGGGATCCTGCCCAAGCCCAGACTGCGCCATAATTCCAGGCACTCCCCTCCGCATCCAGGCTGAAGGTGGGCAGATTTGCTGCGCTTCCGGGAAGCGGTCACGTGACGCGCACGCGCCTGCGCTCTCTTTCTAAGGCGGTTCTTCAGTGGGAGAGATTTCGCCGGAACTAAAATGCCCGGATTCGCAGATCGCAAGCACTGCGACGGCAGAGTTTGAGTGTCGTACTTAGTCGTTTTTCCTCTGCTCTGCTTCCTCTCAATGGGAAGATTCAGGCTGAGTGTCTAGCGGGCGCTGGTGAGTGGGGAATGAGGGCACGAAAGTATTGCATTTTTCACCAGGAGTATGTATCTGGGAACCTTCTGCAGATGCTGATTGATTTTCCCTGTTCCGTTCTGAGTTGAGTTGGCAGGTTACAGCGACCTAATTGGGACTGCCTCTCGATCCCTTTTTATTGGTCCCGGAGAAACCACTGGCCGGCCGCGGATCCTGTTTCCCAGTTCTGAGGGTCTAGGGCCGCGCTGCTTGTTGAACTCTGACTCTTGGGATTCAAGGGTGAAGCCGCTGAGGCTGGACGGCTTGGGAAGGGAAATCGAGGTTGGTTTTGTTTTGGCATTTTCTGTGCTGCTGCGTTATTCATAACTTAAGGTTCCCATTGAGGATCAGTGTTACTTAATTTTTTAAAACGAAGACACAACATTGCCATATTTTTAAATTGGTGCATGTTAAAGTGCAAATCTTCTGGAGTTGGCAATTACAATATTTGCCAGTTTACTAAAAACCGTGAACCATGTTTTGGTCGTCTCCCAAAGGTGACCATGTTTTGGTTGTCACCCAAAGGTGCTTGTTCTGCCTTTTTGCCAAGGGGCAGTTGTGAGGGCTGCCTACTTAATACTTATTAGGCACTAGGAGTGGAGAAAACAGACTCACTCAATTCTTGCCTTCACAGATCTCGGTTTATTGCAAGGGAAATGCTGTGGTCTGCATTTTCAGTAGTGTTTTCCCCACTTTTAAAATTAGATATATGTTTTGTATCTTTAGAAAAAGAAATAGCTTTTTAAAAGAACCATTGCATGCATAGTCATTGTAAAAAGACAAAAGAAAAAAAAAAAAACTACCAGACTTTAGGGGGGGGTGTGTTAACGATTTTTCTGACAGCCTTCCAGAGTTTTTCTTTGTATACATACACATTCACAGACATTTTTAAAAAGAGAAATGGGATCAAACCTTTTATTTTCCTATTGCAGCTGTGCAAGAGAAAAGCTGTTGTATAGGAGTATAATTGTTTCAAGGTCCAAGAGTTATGTGCATAATTTTTAAGAATAACTTTTACTTTATTAAAACTTAAAATATTTGAGCCGGGGAGCAGTAGTGCACCCTATAGTCTAGAGGCTGAAGTGGGAGGATCGCTTGAGGCCAGGAATTCAATGCCAGCACCTTCTGAAGTCTATAAATTGAACTTAATTCGTTCAGCAAAAATATATTGTGTTTACTACAGGACATATGCAGCTTTAGGTAGATATTTAGGATACATTTGTGAATATAAGACCCTAAACAACAAAATACTAAAAATCCTTGTCGTATGGAACTAACATGCGAGTGGAGACAGACAATAAACAACAAACCTAGCAAATAATTTATGTTGGAAGATACGTGCTATGGAAAAAAAAATCAAGTAGAGTAAGGGATTGGGAGTGCTGACAATTGTAGTGTGGATGAAAATGTTAAATAATGTGATCAGGGTAGACCTTATTGAGACGAGATTTGAGCCCAAAATTGAAAAAGGTAAGGGAATTAGCCGTGTAAATATCAGGATCATTCCAGAGAGGAAACAGCCAAAGGGAGCATGCCTGCTTGGCTAGTACCAAGTCAAGCAAGGGGGAGAAGCTTGATTAGTGACTGATCAAGACAGTATAATTGGCCGGGCGCGGTGGCTCACGCCTCTAATCCTAGCACTCTGGGAGGCCAAGGTGGGCAGATCGCTTGAGGTCAGGAGTTCGAAACCAGCCTGAGCAAGACCCGTCTCTACCAAAAAATAGAAAGAAATTAATCGACCAACTAATATATACAAAAAATTAGCCGGACACGGTGGCACATGCCTGTAGTCCCAGCTACTCGGGAGGCGCCTGACGCCATAGCACTCACTCTAGCCTGGGCAACAGAGTGAGACTCTGTCTCATTAAAAAAAAAAAAAAGAAGACAGTATAATTGGAGATGGAGTCCTGGAGGGAGGTCGGGGAGGGGAGGGATGGTTGGTAGTGGGGGATGGGGAGTTGAGGACTTTGGTTTTTGCTGTAATTGAAGTGGAGAGACATTAGAAATTTTTAATTTTTTCATAAATGAATTTTATTTTTGAATAATTTTAGATTTCCAGAAAAGTTGTGAAGATAGTACAGATTTGCTATATATGCTACACCCAGCTTCCCCTTTTATTAACATCATGTAAGTATGGTACATTTGTTCCAGCTGATGAACCAATATTGATAAATTGTTAATTAAAGCCCGTACTTTATTCAAATTTCCTTAGTTTTTGCTAATTTCCTTTTACTATTCCAGGATCCCATCCAGAATGCCACATTACACTTAATGGTCATGTCTCCCTTAGGCAAGCTCCTCTTGACTGTGACAGTTCTTCAGACTTTCCTCCTTTTAGATGACTTTGACAGTTTTGAGGCAGTTAGATATTTGATAAAGTACTAATCACATATTTTGTACAGTGTCCCGCAATTGGAGTTTGTCTGATGTTTTTTCTTAGAGTGGGATGGATTTTTGGGAAGAAGACCATAGAGGTGAAATGCCATTCTTCTCATTCCATCATTTTAAGGGTACATGTTATCAACTTGACTTTTGGTGGTAGTATTTGCCAGGTTTCTCTAATGTAAAGTTAATTTTCCTTTTTTCTATACTGTACTCTTTGGGAGAAAGTCATTAAGCATAGCCTGCACTTATGGACTGAGTGGTTTTGCTTGAATTTATTATTTTTTTGGTTTTTTTGTTTGTTTAGGTTTTTTCTTTTAGAGACAGGGTCTCGCTATGTTGCTCAGGCTAGTCTTGACTTCCTGGCATCAAGCTATCCTCTCTCCTAAGCCTCCCAAATATTAGGGATTATTGGTATAAGCCACCTCGCCCAGCAGTTCCACCTTCTTAAGGGGAGAATATCTACATAAATTATTTTGAATCCATCTGTATGGGATATTTGTTTCTTCTCTCGTTAATTTATTAACTTATTTCTATCAGTATGGGCTTATAATTATTTATTTTTGTTTGGGTTAAAAGCCAATACTTCATTACTTATTTTGCTCAAATGTTTCCAGCTTTGGCCATTGGGAGCTCTTTCAGTTGGCTCCTATGTCCCTTTGACATACTTGCATTATTTTGTTTTTTTGAGTAATACCTTTCTGGCACTACAGGATCCTTCAGACATAATCAGCCATTTCTCCAAGAACCCGTATTCTTTGTATTAAAGAATGCTCTTAAAAACCAAGATCTGGGTGCTGGGTGTGCTCATTGCTACTGGATGCAATTGCTTTTAGATCCTCCCAGCTAACAGAGCTAATCCATGTATACATACACATCTATAATTATTTCTATATCTGTCAATATCTGTGTTAAGCTAAACATCTCCCAACTCTAATGGGGTATACATGGATCATTCTAGCCTTCCCCTCTAGAAACCTGGCTCTTTTGAAGATTTTGAGCAGAGTGACATTGTCTGATAAATGATTTAATGAGATGACTTACTGCTGATAAGGAAAAAAGATGTTAGAGGAATGGAAATGGAAGCCGAATCTACAGCGATAGTACCTTGAATGTGCCAAATCTTGTCTGCCGTGAAAGCCAGAAGTCCAATTAGGAGGATTTTGTTGAAATCTAAGTTAGAAAGATTTTTGAAAGTGTGAAGCTAAATGAGTTGGATTAGCATATAATGCCTAATTCGAGAGGGAAAAGTATGGTAAAATAATTTAGCATTAGATTGGTTCAGTTGCTGAGGAATTTTTGTTAGGTCTACCCTTTTTCAGAAGACATCTTGCATTGATTCCCACAACTCTATTGCTTTGTCCACCTCACAGGAAAGACTTGAGTGAGCTTACTTAGGGTTTGAGTGAACTAGAATCTGGTGGACACTAAAATACAACACTTACCCTATTTTCATGTGTTAAAATATTCTTATTAGCCTTGTAATAGTTTAATTTTATAATAATAAAAATTGCCATTGAGAGTTTCACATGTGCCAGGTACTGTTTTAGGTGCTCTGTAGAATAACTCATTTGCAATATAGGTATTATTTTCTTTCTTTTCTGAGGGAAAAAAATTGAAACACAAATTAAGTAACTTGTCCAAGATATACATGTAGTTCATGAACCTAGTATTTCTGCTCTTGGTATAAGTCAGTATCATAGGCTATAATAGTTTTGTAGTTTTGTGTCTAATAAACATAACCATTTTAGGTTATAGCAGCAAGGGATATACATTAAGAATAGTTAAAAAATATAAGCAAAAAAGTTCTAGTTTTCTTTTTAACAGAAAGGTATTATGATATAGAGAAAATGTACTGGACTAGGAATTAGGAGAATTGAATTCCAGACCATATAATTAACTTCCTATTCATTTCCAAGACATATTTGACTAATGGATCTGTTTTCTATTTCTCACAGCCTGTGGAAAGAATAGATCACTACACTTATGGCAGGGATTTTGTGCAAAGTAGTTCAGAGGCCCTTGAGCAGACTTCAGGTAAGTGTTCTTTTCAAGAATTATTCTTTATGAATTTTTTTCTAATTACAAAATATATAGGCAAGTTAAATGCTTTTACAAATTCCTATTTTTATAAATTTTTTAATGTTGGGAGTTAATTTTGTTTATTTATGGTTTATCTGCTCTTTTATCCCTAAAGATTTGGATTCAAAAAAGACCTTTTTCTAGAGAACATGCCAATAAAAAATGGCTACTATTTGATTTCCCTTGATCTGCCTTAATCTTCTCAGTTTTAGGGGTGTTTTCCCCCTTCTGTTATGAAAGGGGTATATTTTCAATCATAGAAAGTTAGAAAAATATAGAAAAGCAGTAGGAAGAGAAGTCATCTCTGAGAGATCATTAGTGTTAGTATTTTCATGTATTTCCTTCTAGACTTTCTTTTAAAAAGTACAATACTGCAGCCTAACTACTCTTAAGGACCAGAGCCTAGATATAGACTTGCTACTGGCAGGAGATGACGCTAATGTCAGGTACTTTACATATGTTATTTTAACCTCAGATTACTCCTATGAGGTCAGTATTATTTCCATTTTGGAACTGAGGAAACTGACCCTCTGAGAAGGTAAGTATTCCATGTCTCACAGATAGTAGGTGGCAGGACCAGGATTAGAAACTCAGTGTTTAGGCCGGGCGCGGTGGCTCAAGCCTGTAATCCTAGCTCTCTGGGAGGCTGAGGTGGGCGGATCGTTTGAGCTCAGGAGTTCGAGACCAGCCTGAGCAAGAGCGAGACCCCGTCTCTACTATAAATAGAAAGAAATTAATTGGCCAACTAATATATATAGAAAAAAAATTAGCCGGGCCTGGTGGCACATGCCTGTAGTCCCAGCTACTTGGGAGGCTGAGGCAGCAGGATTGCTTGAGCCCAGGAGTTTGAGGTTGCT